>JBAKBP010004031.1:0-142619 GCA_037953745.1 Lithodes maja
CACCCTCCGTCCGTCCTTCCTACCTCTTCCGGCCCTCCTCCTTCCTCTCCTCTTTCTCTGTATAGACCTCCCTATGTCCCCCCCGGTTTCCAGTCTTCCCCTTCAACGTCTTCTCCAATTCCTGCTATTATTTCCCATCGTTAGCCTCTCTTGGCTATATTTTCCACCCACGGTGTTAACTGTATTTTGTAAATATGTTGTATATAGTGTACGTTTGTTCTTCCCTCTTGTACGCGTCTTCTTTTTATTCTTTTTTGTCTTTTTAATGTCCATTTTACAATGGAACATTCGTAGTTTTGCAGCACATCGTGTTGATCTTCATTACCTTATCTCTAGGTTTAGCCCACTTTTTTTTTTTTTTTTTTTTTTTTTTTTTTTTCTATATTCCAACTTACTTCCTCTCGGGCATAGGCTGAGAGCCTTAACATTCACTGCTTTACAATGAACAGTGAAGCCGTGAGGTCTTGTTCCAGTCTAGGGAGTGAGACATATGTGAAGCACGTAGAGTACAACGAGCACCTGCCATCTTGCCTTCACATGAGGCACGGTGCTCACTCATGGCCCGAAACGACCCCATCTCTGAAGTCACCTCGTTCCCGTGCTTCACTGTCTCATCCCCTACACTCGGACTCTCACACTTACACACACACAACGCCACCTGTTGAGCAGATAACTCACCAGGCATTGCACCCCTATAGCATATTTTGAATATGGGAATATTCATACAGTGCTATTTAATCAGGGAACAATGAGGGTATTTTATTGACGTTTCGGTGGGCTTGTGGTAATGCACTGATACCAGGTCAGCACAAATTCCATCAATAATATCTTCCCATTGATACATTGGGATTTGAACCCGGGACCTTTGGATTACCAGGCCAGTGGCAAGACCACTCCACCACACCTCCCCTTGTTATTAGTTTACAAGAATCGCGTTTATCTAATGCCCCTCCCAATACCTTTTTTACTCCTATATAAGTTCTCCCCAATCCCAGTATGCTACTTGCCTCCTCGTACATCATGATGTCCCAGTGTCTCCGTTAACTATCCGTACCTCTCTTAAATGCACGCTTGCCAGAGTGTTCCTTTCACGCTGGCTTACAGTAGTTTCCATATACCTTTCCCCCTCGATCCCGATCGATGTTCCAGAATTAAACTGGATCCTTTCTCTATTACCTCCACCTTTCCTCCTTTTAGGGGATTTTAATTGCAGGCATTCCCTGTGGGGTGACTCTACCGTTAATACACGAGGTCGTTCCCTTGAGGCTCTGATTCGTACACACGATTTATTTCTTTTAAACACTGGTTCTTCTACGCATTTTGATAGCGGCACCCGTACCTTCTCATGTATTGACTTGTCTCTATGTTCCCCTACACTATCCTTGGATTTTACTTGGAAGGTCTTTAATGATTACTGTGCGACTGACCACTTCCCGATTGTCCTCTCCCCTACGTCTTACTCCCCAGTGCCGCGCCCTCCCCGTTGGTGTTTCGATCGTGCCGACTGGTCATCTTTCGCTGATCTTGCCGTTCCGCCTAATCTGACCCCTGCTTTCCCGGACCCTGATGCCATGCTTACCAGTTTTCTGATGTTTGTGCTCCATGCTGCCTATACTTGTATTCCACGCACCACTCGGAGTATGTCTTCTAAGTGTGTACCGTGGTGGACTGCTCAGTGCACTTCGGCTTTACGCAATAAAAGAGCCAAGTGGAAGAGTTTCCGTCGGAAAAAAGGCTCTCCATATGAGCGGGATGCGTATACTCTTTTCAAACAGGCTAATGCCGTCTTCCGTCGTACAATCCGCTCTGCAAAAAAATCTACTGGATGTCGTATGCCTCTACTATCAACACAGATACACCTGTTCCGCAAGTCTGGGCTCGCGTCAGGAAGATTGCAGGGAAACATGCGCCTACGCCAGCCCCAGTCCTCCATACCAACACTGGCATTGTGGGCGATCCGTCTCTGGTGGCCAATATGTTGGGACAACATTTCAGTGATGTTAGCACTGGCTCCCATCTCCCGCCCTCCTTCCAGATGCATAAACGCCGTTCTGAACTTAAGCGCCTTGACTTCGCCTTATCATCTGATCAGTTTTTCAATGCCCCCTTCTCCCGGGCTGAGCTTGAGTCTAGCCTGGGAGCCTGTAAGGATACATGTGAAGGCCCTGACTGTGTCCATTACTTGATGCTGAAGCACTTATCTCCACCTGCGCTTGGCTTTCTCTTATCCATCTACAACCGTCTGTGGTCCACAGGCTTTTTTCCGGCTGCGTGGAGACATGCCATCCTTCTCCCATTCCTTAAGCCGGGTAAGTCGGGCCATGCACCAGCAGATTACTGTCCCATTGCCCTGGTCAGTTGTGTAGGCAAATTATTAGAACGCATGGTTCACTCCCGCTTAATGTGGCTCCTGGAATCAAGAGGCATCCTGTCACCTCTTCAATATGGCTTTCGCAAGGGCCGTAGTACTTTGGACCCATTATTGAGATTGGCGACTTCTATCCGCGATGCCTTTTCTGACACTAAGTCGGTTTTAGCTGTATTCTTCGATCTTGAAAAAGCGTATGATACTGCCTGGAAATACAACATCCTTCATACCCTTTTACGTTCTGGTGTGTCTGGCAACATGGCGGTATTCTTGAAGATTCTCAGTGATCGTACTTTCCGAGTCAAGCTTCAGAATACATTCTCACGAACATACCCCCAATACGACGGTGTCCCACAGGGTTGTGTTCTTAGTACCATCCTTTTTATCCTAGCTATTAATGGTATTATTTCTTCTCTCCCTCTTGGTGTCCGTGCTTCTTTGTATGTGGACGACTTCGCTATTTACGTTGTAGGTTTGGATATCGCTGCCCTACAAAATCTCATGCAGAAGGCCATTGAAGCAGCTGCGCAGTGGGCTACGGCCCATGGTTTTCGGTTTTCGCCCTCGAAATCTTGTGCCGTCATCTTCACAAAACGCCATACAGTCCCGCATCCTGTTCTTACGTTGTATAACCGCCCTCTGCCTTACAGGTCCTCCTCTCCATTCTTAGGTCTCATTTTCGATACTCGGTTGACATGGTACCCGCACATTACTTCGTTACTGACCTCCACCACCCGACCGCTTCAACTCTTACAAACCCTTAGCCACTTGTCTTGGGGTGCGGACCGGACCGGACGACTCTTCTGCGCCTCCATACAACGCTTATTCTCTCCAAGATCGATTATGGCTGCCAGGTATATGCCTCCGCTGTGCGTATAAACCTTAAGCGCCTAGACTCCCTTCACCATCACGGTCTGCGCTTGTCGCTAGGGGCTTTTCGCTCTACTCCGGTTATTAGCCTTTATGCTGAATCAGGTGTCCCACCGCTATCATCCAGGCGGGATAAACTGACCCTTCGATGTCATCTTCGCCTTCTGCAACACAGTTCGGCTGGTTTTCCTCCCACGGCTTCCGGCTTAGCCCCATCAGTGTCTGCTACTTCGTTCCCCGGTCGGGTCTCTGCTTTACTAGCCTCCTTCTCTTTTCCCATTCCATCGGTGCTACCCCTCCGACAGTCAGAGTTCCCCCCATGGCTACTCCCTCGCCCTACCGTTTGTACAGCTGCCCTCCCCCCCTCTAAGGCCTCTTCAACCCCACAGTTGCTTTATGCTCAGTTTGCGGAACATATGCTACGCCACTCTTCAGCCGTTCCAGTGTACACTGATGGTTCCAAGACCTCCGCCGGTACAGGGTTTGCGGTTGTGTTCCCGGACCGGACCTTCCAACGTCACATCCAATCATGTGCTAGTGTCTTTACGGCTGAGTTATTTGCTATTTTATTTGCCCTACGTACTATTTTTTTGTTCACACCTGCATACCTTTGTAATTTTTAGTGACTCCCTTCGTGCTCTTCAGAGTATTCTGTTAGGGATTTCTATTTTATTCAAGTGTCACTGGTTGTAATTGAGGTATTGTGCTTGTTATGGTGGGTACGATCTTTAATTATTTATGATTGAACATCGTATGCAATGTTATGAGCCAGGTATAATTAATTCGACCTGTAGACAGCTTAGTTTCATATAGGAAGATATTTTTGTTCAACAGTGTACAATAACTAGTGAGGTGGTCTTGGGAGGCTTCGTGCAGACTACCCCCCCTTTCGTTCACATTCCATTCTACCCCCTATCGTCCTACACTCGTAACCCTATTCATTCTCCCCCCTTTCTTCCAACCCCCTTGCTCTTCTTCGTTGCCTGACGTACAAATTATATTGATTATAACTAGGTAATAATGTATTTGGCTTTTCTAATCATAAGTAATGTTTACAAGATATATCATAGAGTTCTTGGTAAAAGTAATACTTTAATTCAGCAAGTATATAATGAGTTGAGATTAATACAGTTGAGAAGTTGGTATCAGAGCCAGGTGCGCTAAGGGTATATAAACCGCTAGTACCGTAACCACAGGTAGTGTATTCTCCACCACCATCTTAAGCTGACCTGCCCTGAGTTAGTTTGTAAAAGAATCTCCATGAGTTGAATAAGTATCGCCTAGGATTTTTTCTATGTTTATTGATTGCTTTCACTTACTCTCTTGGAGGGTATTTATATAACTATGTATTATTTTTCTTAAGAGTTTCTTTATTATTTCTCATCAATGTTTCTCAAATTTGATATTTTCACTAGAAGTAATTTTGTGTATAATTAATCATTTAAATCAATTATAATTATATTTTACATACTCTTTACATTTTACCTTTATATGCTAATATATTATTCTTTTGATTGTTGGGATAAATCTAAGTCAAAGTAACTAAAGATAACTAATTCTGAACGAGTGATAAGAAAGGAATAACTTTGGGGTTTTTAGGCTAAAACAGCCATTTGATATCAACTGATATTTTATGAACTTGCCACATCTTTTCACCTACCAAGGTTTTAGTGACTACAAAGAGAGTTGCTAGTTTTGTGGAAGTTTAACATGCCACTTATTCTTGACTGAAACTGATAGTCATATTTTCCGCATTTTGTGAGGCTAAATAATAAGTCCTCGTTTAGTGGAATGTTTCTTTATGTTATGGGTTCGAACCCCGCTCGTAACGTAACCTGTTGCCGTGACCAGGATTCCTTTCTTTCCCTCATTTGGTAGTAATTGAGAACATTAGTGAAACATTAAGTCCCTCGATAGGACATCGCATACTCATTTCATCCATCTCTTTTTGTTCTGTTTATGAGTTGAGAGAGCTGTGTCAGCCTCTACGTTTCTCACTCATCATAATTTGTCATACATTTTCTCGTTCATCCATTGTTCATAGCATTCAATCATGGAATTTAAAATTAGTGAATTTGTCACGGACCCCTCCTTGAGCACATTGTCTGTGTCGAAGCTCAGAAAAGTAGACTGGATTTCCTTAGCCACAGAGTATGATGTACCTTACAAAACTAGTAATACCAAAGGTGAGATTAGAAAGAGTGTGATTGGGAAATTGGTAAATACTGGTGTTTTGTCTGAGGCAGCATATCAGTTGTGTGCAGAGGAAGGAGGTAGTGATGAATGGATGAAAGTGAAACTATTAGAGCTGGAGAATGCAAAAGCTGACGGAGAACAGAGAAGGCGTGAAATTGAACATGAGCGTGAACAAATACAGTATGAGTTTGAACAAAAACAGCGTGATATTGAACATGAGCGTGAGGAGAAACAACGTGAGAGAGAACACGATGAGCGCATGTTAAAGTTAAAAGCTGAAGAAAACCGGAATCAAAGGGATTCGGTTGCAAATAAACCATTTTCTGATAAGGGTCATAGTTTGAAATTTGTCCCTAGTTTTTTTGACCCGGAGAATTTCTTCATCCTTTTTGAGAAGGCAGCCAACCAACTCAAGTGGCCAAATAATCAGTGGGCATTTCTAGCCCAGACTGCTTTCATAGGTAAAGCCAAGCAGGTTTACACCAATCTTCCCATTGATTCCTTGACCTATGAAACTCTTAAAACTTCAGTCTTAGCAGTGTATGATCAGGTTCCTGAAACTCATCGTCAGTGTTTCAGGGATATGAAGAAAGGTGAAAAACAAACCTATCTAGAATTTGTAAAGGAAAAAGAGCGAAAGTTTCTGAGTTGGTTGAGAGCCAGTAAAGTAACAACCTTTGAGCAGTTGTGCCAGCTATTTATGCTTGAAGAATTTCTCCGCAAAATCCCCTACCCCTTAAACCTTTACCTCCAAGAGAGAGAGGTGCAATCTGTAGACAGGGCGGCTATTTTAGCTGAAAATTACCGATTAACTCGTGGCGATTCTTATTTCAGGACAGGACAGAGAGGGCCTGGCAACCGGCCACATTCTGGTGCTGGTCCTCGTGATGGTGGTAGTTTCCAATCTACTGGTGGTAGGTCTGGTTATGGTGATGTCTCCCAACCAGTTTCAAGGGTAGCTTCTGGGGGCAATGGATCTGATAAAAAGGAATTTAACAAAACTTCTCTTTCTTCCATTAAACCTCATGGACCCTTAGTTTGTGCCTACTGTAAACAACCTGGACATGTTATCAGAGAGTGTCCCAAATTAAAGTTAAAAGAGAAAACCCGTAAACCAGAGAGTAGTGCTGTTCTAGCCTCTTCCCTTGTACTTAATCCAAATAGAGTAGCAGTATCCCCTCCTACTCCACCTGTGTTGAGTGCATGTTCTGACTCTGATGGCTCTCACAACCAGGTTTTCCTTAGTATACCACCTAGCTGTTCTAACCAGTTCCAACCTTTTCTTTCCACAGGATCAGTTTCCTCTACTGATGCTTCCACTGACTATCCCATTCATGTTTTGAGAGACACAGGAGCCTCTCATAGCCTCTTGGTAAGAGGATTGGTGCCCTGTATTGAGGACTGTTTGCTGGGCCAGAGTATACTCATTCAGGGAGTCGGTGGGTGTCTTGTTGTTCCTTTGGCTGGGGTGTATCTAAAAACTGATTTAGCTAGTGGTTACTTTACTGTTGGGATTCAAGATTCCCTACCTGTAGAAGGAGTGAACTTTTTGATGGGCAACGATATCGCCGTTGGCAAAGTGATACCAGACCCCATAGTTACCTCCACTCCCTCCTCTGATAACAACACTAAGCAATTAGAAAGTCAGTATCCCAATTTGTTTCACTCATGTGTAGTGACTAGGAGTGGGGCTGGTCACCACAGTAAGAAGGACAAAGTTGATCCTGATAGTGTTGACCTAGACACTTCCTCCCTATTTCCTGATGTAGAGTCAGAGGATATTAGCAAGATTCCCATTGATTCTGAAACTCTCAAAGAGGCTCAGAAGCAGGACCCTGAACTGGCAATATATTTTGATAGGGCTGTGGAAGAGTCAGATATAGGAAACTATCCTCAATGCTTCTATCTAAGTAATGGTACCCTGATGCGCAAGAATAGACCTCCCAATGTGCCAGCTGATGAGCCCTGGCAAGAGGTGCATCAAGTAGTTGTGCCACATAAGTATAGAGTAGACATCATTTCCATTGCTCATGACCTTAGTGGTGGACATTTGGGTGTCAACAAGACTTATGACAAAATTCTCAATGATTTCTTTTGGCCGAGGATGAAACAATCTGTGAAGTCTTACTGTAAAACTTGTCATGTGTGTCAACTTGCTGGGAAACCCAACCAGCCCATCAAGCCTGCACCCTTAAATCCCATCCCTGTAACGGATGAACCGTTCAGTAAAATCATAATTGACTGTGTAGGACCTTTGCCAAGAACCCGTAGTGGAAATGAGTACTTGTTGACTGTCATGTGTTCCACCACTAGGTATCCAGAAGTATTCCCCTAGAGGCGTATAACATCAAAGAATGTAGTAAAGGCGCTTAGTAAATTTTTCACCCAGTATGGAATACCCTGTGTGGTACAGTCTGATTTAGGAAGCAACTTTACCTCTCAGCTCTTCAAGCAAACCATGGAAGAGTTGGGAGTACACCAGTACCATTCGACTGCCAGTCACCCACAGTCCCAGGGGCATTAGAAAGGTTCCATCAGACCCTAAAATCAATGCTCACTAAATATTGTGAAGAGAACAATGCCGACTGGGATGAGGGTATCCATTTTGTGTTGTATGCTGTAAGAAGCAGGGTACAAGATTCTCTAGGATTTTCACCATTTTCCCTAGTTTTTGGTCATGAGGTCAGAGGTCCCTTGAAAGTGTTATCAGATACTTGGATCAATGCTAACTCTAATAAACATCTCACTTATGTACATCAATTTAAATCTAGACTGAGCTCTGCAGTAGAACTAGCTATGAACAATTTAGAGAAAAATCAAGATAAAATGAAAGTGCAGTATGATAAGACTACAGTTGTCAGAGAATTTCAGCCAGGAGATCTAGTGCTTGCCTTTCTGCCTATACCTAAAAAGCCGCTACAAAGCAAGTACCATGGTCCATATGTTGTGCTTAAGAAAACAAGTAATGTGAATTATGTTTTAAAAACTCCTGATCGTAGGAAGTCCGAAAGACTAGTACATGTTAACCTGCTGAAAGCCTATCACTGAAGAGATCCAGATAAGGTATTAAACTTTGAATCAGTAGCACAGTTTGAAGGTGAACTAGAGGATCTAAAGATCAAGGAGCATAATGACATCCAGTTGCCTCTTGATAACAAATTGCAAAACTCTGACTTCTTGACTAACCCCCATTTAAAATTCCAGCACTTGTCTGACCAAGGTGAAGACTTGGAGTACCTGCTTTCAGAGTTTCCACAGCTGTTTGGTGACGTTCCCCAGCAGTGTCCCCTGGTGGAACATGATGTGGTCCTGACGGAGGGGGCCACTCCCATCAAAAACATCCCTACCGCGCCAATCCAGAGAAGCGTGCGGCACTTCAACAGGAAGTGGACTTCCTACTCGCCCATGGATTGGTGGAAAGGAGCGACAGCGAGTGGGCCTCTCCATGCCTACTCGTGGACAAACCTGATGGCACATTTAGGATGTGTACGGATTATCGCCGGGTAAACCAACTCACCCGCCAGGACTGCTACCCTCTACCACGGATCGACGACCTGTTGGACCGTTTGGGAGGAACTTAGTACATCTCCAAGATTGACCTGCTGAAGGGTTACTACCAGATAAAACTATCGGAGAGGGCCAAGAGAGTGTCTGCATTTGTCACCCAGGACGGGCTATTCCAATACACCGTCATGCCTTTTGGTATGGTGAATGCGCCCGCCACCTTCCAGCGACTAATCCACCGGGTGACAGATGGCCTCTCGGGCGTGCAATCCTACCTCGACGATATTGTGGTCTACAGCGAATCCTGGCAGGATTATCTTCACCAGCTACAGAGTCTCTTCTCCAACTTGGTCAGGGCGGGACTCGCTGTAAACCTTGCCAAGAGTGAGTTCGGCCATGCCAAACTAATCTTTCTGGGTCACGTGGTAGGAGAAGGGGAAGTCAGCCCTATTTCTGCCAAAGTTGAAGCCATTTCAACACTGCCTATTCCCCAGGACCGCAAGGCAGTAATGCGCTTCTTGGGTATGGCTGGGTACTATTGGAGATTTGTACCCAACTTCGCTGACCTCTCCGCCCCCCTAACAGACTTGATTAGTCCCAAGAGGAAATTTGTGTGGACCCCAGAATGCCAAACTTCATTCACAAAGATTCGTTGCCTATTAGTCAATGCACCTATTCTGAAGTCTCCTCAATTTCATAACCCGTTCATAATTCAGGTGGATGCTAGTGATGTTGGTGTAGGAGCAGTTTTGTTACAGTACAGTGATGCTGAGATTTTGCATCCGGTAAACTCAAACCTTATCAAAAACACTACAGCACTATTGAAAAAGAGTGTTTTGCCTTGCTCTTTGCAGTGGATAAGTTTAATGTGTATCTTAGTGGTTCACATTTTCCCGTGAAAGTGTTTACTGATCACAACCCCCTGAAATTCTTGTATAAAATGAAAAACTCGAATCAGTGGTTAATGAGATAGTGCTTGGCATTGCAACCATATAACCTTGAAATTCACCACATAAAGGGAAAGAACAATATTATCGCGGACATGTTGTCCCGGAACTGAATGAGAACAATTTTAGTTGTTAGAGCTATTTTGCCAGCAATAATTTGTAAGTTTGTTAATGTGATTTTGGTTTTGGTTTATGGTTTGGTGAATGGTATTAGGTTTAAAATTATTGCATTAGGATTTAGATTTAGTTTCGCTTCTCTTATAAATCTCTTTGTGAGGGAGGTGTTAGGGATTTCTATTTTATTCAAGTGTCACTGGTTGTAATTGATGTATTGTGCTTGTTATGGTGGGTACGATCTTTAATTATTTATGATTGAACATCGTATGCAATGTTATGAGCCAGGTATAATTAATTCGACCTGTAGACAGCTTAGTTTCATATAGGAAGATATTTGTGTTCAACAGTGTACAATAACTAGTGAGGTGGTCTTGGGAGGCTTCGTGCAGACTACCCCCCTTTCGTTCACATTCCATTCTACCCCCTATCGTCCTACACTCGTAACCCTATTCATTCTCCCCCCTTTCTTCCAACCCCCTTGCTCTTCTTCGTTGCCTGACGTACGAATGATATTGTTTATAACTAGGTAATAATGTATTTGGCTTTTATAATCATAAGTAATGTTTACAAGATATATCATAGAGTTCTTGGTAAAAGTAATACTTTAATTCAGCAAGTATATAATGAGTTGAGATTAATACAGTTAGAGAAGTTGGTATCAGAGCCAGGTGCGCTAAGGGTATATAAACCGCTAGTACCGTAACCACAGGTAGTGTATTCTCCACCACCATCTTAAGCTGACCTGCCCTGAGTTCGTTTGTAAAAGAATCTCCAAGAGTTGAATAAGTATCGCCTAGGAGTATTCAGTCTCTTCCCGATGTTAACCCCTTAGTGCTGGAGATTCAAGAATGGTTGTTCCGCATCGCTACTAAATTGAAGTCCCTGTCTTTCTGTTGGGTCCCGGGTCATGTTGGAGTGCCTGGCAATGAGCGGGTTGATTTTTTCGCCCGCTCTGCTATTACCTCTCACCGACTCGTGCCACGACGTATTCCTGCATCTGATTACTTCCCGCGTGTTACTCAATTACTACGTCAGCGCTGGCAGGACGAATGGGCCTCCATGAGGGTGTCTGATGTCAAACTGCGTTCTGTCAAACCTTCCGTCCTACCTTGGAAGTCTTCCTCTCATCGCAATCGTCGATGGGAGACCGCTCTAGCCCGTCTTCGGCTCGGCCACACCAGGCTCACGCATGGTCATTTGATGTCCTGTGATGTCCCCACGCTCTGTCCTTGCTGCCATATTCCAGTGTCTGTCCAGCATCTCCTGATCGACTGTCCGCGTTTCTCCACTGCCCGACGGCAGGCATTCCCCTTCAAATCCTCTCTTAATCGCCCCCTTGTCTTAGCCGATATGCTTGGAGAGTCCCCCACTTTCACCCTCCCACATCTTATGCGGTTTCTCCTCCATACCAGTCTCCTTCAGCTTCTTTAATTAGTGTTTCCTAGTCTTCTTCTCCTCTTCTCCGTATTGCGCCCAGCCCCACAACACCTCCGATGTTTTTTTTTTTTTTTTCCACAAAGTTTCTTTTGGTGCCACATAGTCTTTTTAGGCTTGGTGCAAATCCCTATTTTTAATAATTATAATATATATTATATATATTATATCCTTTCGGGACTTCGGTGAGACCTTTTCTATTGCACTAGACATATCGAAGGCCTTCGATAGAGTCTGGCACACATCTTTAATTTCTAAACTACCCTCCTTCAGTTTCTAACCCTACATCTGTGCCTTTGGCTCTAATTTCCTTTCCGGCTTTTCCATAGCTGTGGTTGTGGACGGCTATCGCTTACTTCCTCATCCTATCAACTCCGGTGTTCCTCAGGGCTCTGTTCTATCTCCCATTCTCTTTCTAATTTTCATAAATGATCTTCTCAAGTGTACCTCCAGTCCTATCCATGTTTACACAGACGACTCTACCTTACACTACTCAATTATATTTCTAGAACGCCCCAGCCAGCAATCCCTCAAAAACAAACGTAATGAAGCCATAGAACACTTATCCGCTGACCTAAATACTATTTCCAATTGGGGCAGAAATAACCTTGTTGCCTTTAATGCTTCCATAACACAATTTCTTCATTTTACGCCCTGTCCGGAACTCAAAGAGGACTTTTCCTTATACAGTACTTCAACAATACAAAAATCAATCCTTCATCTTCTCTCAATATTCTTGGTGTCTCTTTTTCTTCTGCTCTCACTTGGAAGGACCATATTACCAGTCTTGCTAAGGCAGCCTCCAAGAAGCTGGATGTGCTCAACCGCCTCAAGGGGTTCTTACCCCTGCACAGCTTCTTGCTCTGTACAGAGGCACGGTGCGTGCTTGTATTGAGCAATGCCCACATGTGTGGGGATGATCCTCTCACACCGCACTCCTAGACAAAGTAGAAAGGAAGGCCTTTTGTATCATTAACTCCCATCCACTCACCAACTCTCTGCAATCTCTCTCCGTCCGCCGAAATGTTGCATCTCTCTCACTATTCTATCGCTACTATAATAATCAGTGTTCCTCGGAGTTCTCCCAGTGTATACTACCTCCTCTACGTAGGGCACGTGGTACTTGTTTTGCAACTCAATCACACCCTTACTCTGTTCAACTCTCCAACCCAAGAGTGAAATGTTACTCTGAATTTCTTCTATTCAACAGCTGAGCTATGGAACTCTCTCCCAGAATCAGTTTTTCCCTCTTCCTATTACTTCAATTGCTTCAAACTCCGTGTGTCCAGGTATTTTGGCTCGAACGTCCCTTGATTTTGGCCCTGTCACTTTTTCAAATTTGGGGGAAGCACTCGTTACAGGCAGTTCTGTCTTTTGCCTCCCTCCCTCACATAGAAAAGAAAAACAAAATTATATATAACCGGTACTGTATATACGAGAGAGAGAGAGAGAGATAGAGAGAGAGAGAGAGAGAGAGAGAGAGTGAGAAAAAGAGATCATTAGCACATTAGCTTTAAAAAGTAATGGTACTGTCTGTCACTTTGGGAAATGTGAAGGATTTATGACGTACTGAACACCTGACTACATCACACACTGTCAATCGTTGAGGGCATACGCTGTGGCCTTTAACTCATTCAGGGCGATGACTCAATTCTCCTGTTATTCTGGCTATCATAAATTTATGTTTTGCTGATGAAAAAAGATCTCTATGAATTTAAAGGTATGCAAAATATCTAAATTTAAAATTAGGTTCATACAATTATAAGTCTCTTCTATCTATCTATCTATTGCCTGACGCGGTTATCCCCAAAGGGGTGGGCACGAACGAACCGCCCCCATGCACCTCTGTCCCCAGTCAGTCGACGCCCCTCCCCCCAACCAGCACCGCCTTCGTTCATATACTTCCTCACTCCATCCTTCCACCTCTCCTTCGGTCTACCTCTCCCTCTCTGTCCCTCCACCTCGCTCTCGTACACCCTCTTAGTCATTCTCTCGCTTTCCATACATTCCATATGGCCGAACCATTTCAAGTTGTTCCTTTTCACACTTTCCAGCACATCTACCTCCACATCACACCTCCTTCTTACTTCTTCATTAGTCTGTCTATCCCTCCATGTAACTCCGCACGCACTTCTTAAGTAATTCATTTCCACTGCTCTCACTCTTGGTCGGAGTCTCTCAACCAACGTCCATGCTTCGCTTCCGTAAGTCAGTGTCGGGATTACCACACTGTCATGCAAGGACTTCTTCACTTCCATACTGACCACCCTATTTCTTGTTACTGCTTTCAGCGATCCTACAACCCTCTTCCCCTGTTGTACCCTCTCCCGCACTTCTTCTTCCATAGTCCCATCTTTACTCAACACACTGCCCAGATACTTAAAAGAGTTGACGATCTCCATAGCCTAACCGTTCAGCTTCACCTCACACTCTGTGACTTCACCCCTTTCGAAGACCATAACCTTGCTCTTCCCCGCATTTACCTTCAAATTCCATTTTTCTCACACTGTTCCAAACTCAAAGACCATTTTTTTGTTTTACCAAATATTAATGATTACACATACATACACACACACACACACTCACATACGGCAACAATGGCCAAACACACTGAATTACTGCACTCTAGTCGCTTGATTCTGGTAGCGCGTGTTCAATCCCAGCTACATACAGGAGAGGTTTCTGTCAAAAACGTTCCTGTCTGTGTAGGTTAGGTAGGTATGGATGTGCTACCTCTGGGTTCCACCTGGTTCCCTACCCGCATCCTACCCCTGCTGGGGGTTTGTAGGTACACTTGTGGCAGCCAAAATCAATCTGTTTAACCAATTAGAATACGTTAGGTTAAGGAATTGTGTATTCTTAGCCTCATTGGTTGCTTGTTCGAAGTAAACCAATTACTATTATCACACTATCATTATTATAAATACAAACAAAAAGAAAACACACATGAACACAACATTACTCCCAGCCTCGGAGTCCCCAAGGGTGGGGAGGGGGGGGGGGGGGGAGAACAAAAATGCCCCCATTGGTTTGTGCCCTGGAAAGGACTCTCCAAATCATCCTGGACCACTATCTAGTACTATGTCTACCGATTTCTGCAATATCTGCGGCCTATCCTCTAACTTCCTTTTTGTACAATCTCTCTTCTACCAGACCTGACTTACTTTTTCTCACTGAAACATAGTTGTCTAGGGCAACAGACAGCAAACCCTTCTCTGTATCCTCCTACTATCTATATCCTCAATTCAAAGCCAAAGGTGGATGGTGTGTGTATGTACACAACAATCTTTCTTGCTCTCGTGTTCCCAACTTTGACTTTTCTGAACTTTCAACTCTCTGACTTAAGCTACTTAAAATATAGATTAAGCTATCTTTGCACCCTCTCACTAAATATATCTGTGCTTTTTATCTCTCCCCTAATTCTGCTGCCTATCCAAAATTATTTGACTATCTTACTTCTGAAGTGGAACACATTCTATCCATCTCTCTCTTCTCTGAAATCTCCATTTTAAAAGATTTCAATGTTCACCACCGCCATTGGCTGTCCTCTCTTGTCAATGACCAACCTGGTGAACAAGCCTACATCTTTTCTATCCTAAATAACCTAGAGCAGTTAAAGCCTAGTTCACACATTCAGGAGTGTGAGGCAGAGTTTCCAGGATTCCACAGTCTTGGTTAATCGGGCAGGAATGAGGCGGAGTGTGAAAAATACCAGGAGTTTACAAGATTACCCTAGAGTGTCCATGAGTTATTTCGAGTAACCCAGAGTACATTCAGGGACACTCTGATTAATTACAGTCATTAAGAGTGTGCTGAGAGTGTACTGAGAGTGTGTGGACATTTGAATTTTAGCTGTCATTTCCGGTACAGAGTGTATCCGAGTGTGAAAGTGTAATTAAGAGTTAATCAGCATGTAACTAGAGTTAATCAGAGTTATCGTGGGTGTTCAGGAGTCTGCCTAAGAGTCCGTTGAGAGTATAGCCCGATTCCCTCCCATTGTTCCCCTGGCATATATAAAGGCCACCCCATGACAACCTATGCCACACGCACAGGTGACGATGTGGAGCTGGATGGGCGAGGTTCAGCGGCAGGCAGGGTGGGTGAAGGGGTACATCATGCCGCTCTTGGAACTGGAAGATAAAATGTATATTAGTTTGACATGGCCTGTTTTAATGTCATTCGTAAATATAAGTAATGTGACAATTACTATAACAATTACATAACACGAGCATTAATAATGTTTGATGTGTATGATTTATTATATTTAATCAATAAATGTAAGTGAACTTTGTGTAGTGTGTCCAATGTCCATGCAACCCAAACATAATTATATTTTCTATTAAAAGTATTAAATATATACGTCTAAGGGAAATTAGTTAAACTAATGATAATGACATGGAGGATGTTACTGCAATTTTTGTTTAAACAAACAATAAACGGAGCATTCTCTATACTTTAGCTCTCTTATATTGAACTACGTGCAGGCAAATATATATCATTCTGACATATTAAAAGAGAATGGGGCACAAACATAGGTACTGCGACCAGGGGTTATAATTATACTTAAGTATATTTTCTCAGTCTCTACTTTGTATAAAGTATTAATTTGTGTCCACTAATTTTACTCTAACTTGAGTATCAAATATAAGAATTAGTTGTACATTTACTCCACTGCATTTACTTTACTTCTGTTAATTTTGTGGAGTAAAACTTCAGCAACTTTCCGAATTATTCCTTCCAATAGATATGGAATTACAAGTAGCATTTTCCATTGACATTCCTCCAAGTTTAGGTGTGACATTCCTTGGGTAGTTCCAACGTCACCACTATACAGTATATACTGTACATGGCGCTGATAAGCCTCCCCTCTCCCACAACCCCCCAGGCAGTAAGGTAGATATTAACTTTAGCTGAAGTTACTTTCTAGTTGGGTACTTCTACATATACCTGAGTAACTTTATGAGTACATACTTGTACTTGAACTTGAGTAAAATGATTAAGTACTTTTGACACCCCTCACTGTAACATACAGATTTTATAATACAAATCAATATGGTTGGAGATACAGTATGAATTGAGGTTTGACTTGCAACACTTGTGGCAATGATATGTATGATCATATCACATGTGGCAGTGTCTTTACTTGTATAATGTAACTGTTATAGGCTATAACGTACCTCGGCTGTTATGCGGGTTTACTTGTATAATGTAACTGTTATAGGCTATAACGTACCTCGGCTGTTATGCGGATTTACTTGTATAATGTAACTGTTATAGGCTATAACGTACCTCGGCTGTTATGCGGGTTTACTTGTATAATGTAACTGTTATAAGCTATAACGTACCTCGGCTGTTATGCGGGTTTACTTGTATAATGTAACTGTTATAGGCTATAACGTACCTCGGCTGTTATGCAGGTTTACTTGTATAATGTAACTGTTATAGGCTATAACGTACCTCGGCTGTTATGCGGGTTTACTTGTATAATGTAACTGTTATAGGCTATAACGTACCTCGGCTGTTATGCGGGTTTACTTGTATAATGTAACTGTTATAAGCTATAACGTACCTCGGCTGTTATGCGGGTTTACTTGTAAAATGTAACTGTTATAAGCTATAACGTACCTCGGCTGTTATGCGGGTTTACTTGTATAATGTAACTGTTATAGGCTATAACGTACCTCGGCTGTTATGCGGGTTTACTTGTATAATGTAACTGTTATAGGCTATAACGTACCTCGGCTGTTATGCGGGTTTACTTGTATAATGTAACTATTATAGGCTATAACGTACCTCGGCTGTTATGCGGGTTTACTTGTATAATGTAACTGTTATAAGCTATAACGTACCTCGGCTGTTATGCGGGTTTACTTGTATAATGTAACTGTTATAGGCTATAACGTACCTCGGCTGTTATGCAGGTTTTTGTCCAGGATATGTGGCTCCTCATGAACCCAAAGTTCTTAAGGATCCACTCATCCCGCTCAGACAGTTTCTACCCACCTTGTGTCCCGTCACCACTCTTTGTGTCAGTTAGCTTGCCAAAGCGTGACCTCGTTACCGTCACCCACACAGACAACTGGCTGCCTGTGATAGAAGGATAGAAAAATATAAGACATTAGTGATATTCGTTCAACAATCATTTACATTGTACATGTCACACACACACACACACACATACACACTCCTTAATACGACACCTGCCCACATTAGTGTACACATTTTGCCTAGGCCATGGCGAACATGTTAAGAGGAGGCTGATCGTTTTTTTGGACCCCCTTCTCCGTCATGCTTAGCCCCATTAGTTTTGAGACTAAGACGTTCGGCCCATTAGTTTGGCGGTATTAACACATTTCTTTGTCAATTTTATGACCTTTCGTGCCATTTAGTTATCAATGTTTTTCATGGCGAGCCTGAAATTTTAAGAGAAACCGGCCTTCGGCCAGGACATTTGTCTATCGAAAAATTTACATACTTATCTTGAAGGGGAGTCTAGGGTTTTTAAGCTTGATGGAGGTCTAGTGATGAAACTAAGAAATAAAGGATTGAAAGTCCAAACAAACGGTCTGTCTCCCCTTAATACGGTAAAGCTAACACTTTACTGACGAACATATACACAAATCACTACAATAACCAGCGGTTGCTTACCTGTAACCGAAGATTTAAGGGTTGCTGCCTTCTCGTCAAAGTAGTTGTTTCCTCCTTGTATCCTTAAAGTCCTTCATGCGTTTGACATAGAGGAAGGGGTTTTCCTTGACCCATTCAATGATATCATACTCGTTTGTTTATAGGGGCTAGGGGAAGGGGGGACAAGCGCAGGATGCCAGCTGGTTCACGCGGTGTTGCCGCGAGTTGGGTTTCACTCGTCGATTGTCGAACGCTCGTGCTTCACTCCGGGTTACTCTTACTCGAACGGACTCGAGTTTCACTCGAGTTTCACTCTGGGTTATTCCAGACAACTCTAAACAATTCAGCCTAACTCAGCATTATTCGAGACAATTCGGGTTATCTTATTTGACATAACCGGTGATAACCAGCAACACACTAGTACACTCCAGATCATTCGAGTTATACTCATGGCTACTCTTTATGCACTCTATATTCATTCGGCCAATTGTTCATAGCAGGCTGAGTTAGCACGAGTGTCTGCTGTACACTCGGGGATACTCGATCACATTCATAAACATTCAACATCACTCTTGCATATTCGGCCACGTGGTTTTGTCCCCAAATGTTGATGAGTTCCACCGATTAATTTGGAGTAATTACTAGTTGTTCCGAGTTAATCCGAGTAATCACGACCTATTTCGAGTGTTCCCGAGTGTCCTTGGTCCCTTACTCTTTCTCTGTTATGTGAACGACATGGAACTGAGCGTCTCCTGTAAATTATTACTGTATGCAGACGACAGCGTGCTTCTGGTTTCAGGAAAAGACCCAATAAGTATTGCCGCTTCACTTTCCAAAGAACTAGCATCATGTAGTGAATGGCTAGTGGACAATAGACTATCTCTTCACCTGGGCAAGACGGAAGCCATCTTATGTGGAACAAAACGCAAACTGAAAGACATTGTGGGCTTCTCGGTCAACTGTAATGATATTCCTATAACAACAGTGTCACAAGTTAAATATCTCGGACTGAAACTGGACGCGAGTTTGTCAGGTGAAACAATTTTGGAATCTATCCTGAGTAAGTGTAGAGCACGTATAAAATACCTGTATAGACAGGTGGGATGCTTGCCCGCGGCGACCAAAAAGACCCTCTGCCAAGCGCTTGTTCAATGTCATTTTGACTATTCTGTGTCATCCTGGTACTCTGCATCATCTAAATCAGCACAGCACAAACTTCAGGTCACTCAAAATAAAATGGTTAGGTTCATGCTGAAACTAGGACCCAGATCACATGTTGGCCAGGAACAACTTCAGTCACTAGGTATGCTCAATGTCTCTGACAGGGCCAAACAAATGAGGCTAACTAATGCCTTCAAAATTTTCTATGACAGAGCTCCAGAGTATCTACAGAATGATTTTGTTAAAGCAAATGAGGAGTGGACATAATACAAGAAACATGATGTTTAATTTTAAGGTCCGGAGAATCCAAGGACAGGGTAAGCAAACATTCTTCTTCACTGCCATCAAAGACTGGAACGACCTACCCCAGTCAGTCCGTGAAAAGAGAACACTGTATTCCTTCAGACGTAGCCTGAAGGAACACCTGAACCGGACAGCTGCGAGAAGGGAGCACCAAGCTTATGTCTACTACTAAATACGACATAAGAGATAGACAAACCAAACTGAAATGATTACTGATTACGGATTACTGATATTTACTATAGGATGTAAGGTATCTTAAAATAACCCCCTAGAAATACTTTCTCTAAAGTATCTATTTCTTTTTCCTCCCCTTTTCCCCAGCTAACCTAATCCCACAAGGACCCCAATGGAAATACGCCTAACGGCCTTATTGGGCTATCCTTAGTTGGAATTATGCAAGGCTGGTACATGTCATATTTGTAACAAACTATGTGGTACCAACTCTGTAAATTGCTGACTGAATAAATATTATTATTATTATTATTATCTGACTCGGGGCAATATTTTTAAACATGGTTGAAATTTGGGCTGCCCGAGCGGAGTTCCCTGGAGTATCCGTGAGTGACCCAGAGTGACCCAGGGTGACTCAGAGTGCCCATGGGTGCATGCGATCTTCCTAGAAACATTACGCGAGTTTCCGAGACTGTGGATTCCTGGAAACTCGGCCTCACACTCCTGAATGTGTGAACTAGGCTTAAGGGTACTTCACACAGTCAGGAATGCGACCTAGAATCACTAGGAGTAGCTGAAAATTTAGATTCCTGGGCCTATTCGCGGTGAAAATCGATACTCCTAGTGACTCTAGCGATATCCTAGTGATTCCTGTTAGACTCCCATTGACTCCAAACCAGTCCCGCCCGATTGGCCCTGTCCGACAAAATGTTCACCGTTTTTAAGGTTCTCGCCGCGAATCGGACCACTCCCAGTGATTCGACAGTGACTCCCAGTGAGTCCTGGTGATTCTGGTGAGAATTGAAACTGAAACCGAAAGCTGTCCGCGAATCAGATACGAAACACCGAGAATCACCAGGACTCACTGGGAGTCACTGGGGAATCACTGGGGATCACTGGGAATCAACTGGGAGTCACTGGGAATGGTCCGATTCGTGGCGAGAACTTTAAACACGGTGAACATTTTGACAGACAGGGCCAATCGGCCGCGAGTGGTTTGGAGTCACTGGGAGTCTAACAGGAATCACTAGGATATCGCTTAAGTCACTAGTAAATCGCTAGAGTAACTAGGAGTCATCGAATTTTCACCGCAATTAGGCCCAGGAATCCGAATTTTCAGCTACTCCTAGTGATTCTAGCTTGCATTCCTGACTGTGTGAAGTACCCTTTAATAAATATATTATTCATATAAACTTGTAATACTTCTCACGTGAAAGTATAATATACAGTATACAGGTAGTTAACTTTTCTTGGTCAAACATTATAAATAGGCCTAGTATTAACCTGTGTAAGTACAATTTCCCACAAGACATTGTATTCACCCAGTGATTGTGTGTAGAGAAGGAAATTACGGTAGTTGAGGTAATTAAATAATGTTAACAATGTATGGTCAATGTTACAATACCCTACTTGTAGTCTACAAGTTCTGCAACTCCCCTTACCTAACATAACAAGAATGGTGGATACGTGTTTGTATGTGTTTTGAAATGTCAAGTTCGTTTGGTGGTGGACAGTGAAGTTTGGAATACTACTTCGAAGGGTGTTGTAGTCGCCGGGGTAAACTTTGAGCCAGCGTAATCATGGCTTGGTTGTTTAGGGGCCGTTGTAGTCACAGGTTAATAATCTAGAAGTTCTGCAACTCCCCTAACCTAACCTAAGCAAACTAACACAACCTATAAGTGTTACCTATATTAGGTAATCATATGAAATATTACAGAACTCGGTAACGAATGAAAAGAAGAAGGTGGGAATGATAAACTATCCACTATTTAGACAATAGTTTATATATATTTGTTTCTTAAAGTATAGTAAGCATGGATATTATGACCTTACGGTACATAATGATACAGACTTATTGTATTATATTAATGTCTGTAATGATGTAAAAATACAGTCATAATACTTAATGATGATATTAGAGGACTGTAGTTAGACTACAAGAGACATACTTGAGGAAAAATTTATTTCAATTATAGGGTCAAACACACAATGGGGGCCATGCCTGGCATACTCGCATCTCATTCCTAACAAATCCCAGTGATGTTCGGTGACTCCCAGTGACTCCTATCTAATTCCCAGTGATTCATATATTACTCCTATCGACTCGTATATTACAGTAATCCGAAATTTTCAAATTTTCAAAAACTCGCACTTCATTCCTGGTTTTATCCAGGTGATTGCTGGTGATTCACAGTGATTCCCAAGTGACTCCCAGTGATTCGCAGGTACACTCCCACTGGTTCCTACGGTGTTGTGAGTCCACGGGGAATTGCAGACATTCGCGGTGTATTCCCAGGAATCACCAGGAATCATTACTCCTGGTGATTCTAGCTCGCATTCCTGACTGTGTGAAGTACCCCTTAGTTCGGCACCCCACCCGTATCCCAGACCGCCCTGGAGACTGGCCCAACATTCTTGACTTATTTCTAACTTCTAATCCTTCTGCTTACACTGTAACTCTTCTCCCTCCTTGGGCTCATCCGATCATAACCTTATCTCGGTCACCTGTCCTGTCTCTCCAGTACAGCCTTATACAGTACAGCCGGCGGCAGTTGTGGCACTGGTGCCGCCGATTGGGAGGCTCTTCGGCAGTATTTGTTTTATTTCCCATGGAATGATTTTTGCTTCCGTGGCCGGGGACCCTCCGAGAGTGTCCAGCGCATTACTAAGGTAATCCTTACGGGCATGGAAGCATAAGTCCCATTTTCTTTCTCTCAAACTAACTAAAAAAAACTTGGTATACTCACGCTTGTTTTACTACTGTTCACAATAAGGAGGAAGCATTTAAACGGTACCATTTCCTTCAAACTCAAGAATCCCGTACTTTATAATATTTTGTCTCTGCCCGGAATCAAGCCAAATCTATTATTCGACTCGCCAAAAACTCGTTCATCAATAACAAATGTTCTGAACTTTCCAACTCTAGCTCCTCACAACCTTTTTGGCATCTAGCCAAAAACCTCTTCAACAACTTCACTTCCTCATCTTTCCCTCCTCCTTTCTACACTGACGGTACCACCGTCACCTCTTCCTCTGACAAAGCTGAACTCTTCACTCAAACTTTTGCTAAAACTCCACCTTGGATGAATCTGGTGCTACTCCACCCCCCTCTCACCTGCATATGTCTAAGATCATAAACTCTTCTAAGAATGTACTCTCTGCCCTCTCTGGGCTTAATACTACGAAGGTGTATGGACCGGATGGTGTTCCTCCTGTTGTAATCAAAAACTGTTCTTCTGTGCCGACTCCCTGCCTACGCAAACTCTTTCGCCTCTGTCTTTCCTTCTTGCTGGAAGTTTGCTCTTATTCAACCTGTCCCAAAGAAGGGTGACCTTTCCCAACCCTCCAACTATCGTCCAATTGCTCTAATTTCTTGCATCTCTAAACATTTTTAAGCTATTCTTAACTCAAAATTTCTTAAGCATCTAACTTCCCATAATCTACTTTCAGATCGCAAGTACGGTTTTCTTAAGAGCTGCTCTACTGGTGATCTTCTTGCTTATCTTACTAACTCTTGGTCATCCTCCTTTCGCGACTTTGGTGAGACTTTTTCTATTGTGCTAGACATATCGAAAGCCTTTGATAGAGTCTGGCACAAATTTCTAATATCCAAACTAATCTCCTTTGGTTTCTATCCCTCTATCTGTGCCTTTGTCTCTAATTTACTTTCAGACCGCTCCATAGCTGCAGTTGTGGATGGCCATTGCTCAACATATCAGCTCTGGTGTTCCTGAGGGTTCTGTCCTGTCTCCAATTATCTTTCTAATATTCATTAATGATCTCATCAACTGTACCTTTAGTCCTATCCTCTCATATGCTGATGACTTTACCTTACACTATTCAAATAGTTTTTCAAATCAACCCAGCATGCAATCACTCCAAAACAAACGCGACAAGGACATAGAATGCCTATCTTCTGATCTATCAATTTTTTCTGATTGTGGCAGAGAAAATCTTGTTACTTACATCTCCTCCAAGAACCAATTTCTCCCTCTATCTCTCCATCACAATCTTCTGCAAGACTATCAATTATTCTTCCACAATACACAAATCAACCCTTTATCTTCTCTCAATATTTTAGGTGTATCTTTTTCGTCCGACCTTTCTTGGAAAGATCATATTAATTACCACTCTTGCTAAAACAGCTTTCCCCCAAAGTTAGGTCTGCTCAACCGTGTCTGTGGATTCTTCACCCCGCACAGCTTCTTGCTTTGTATCGAGGCACAGTGCACCCCTGTATTGAGCATAGTTCGCATGTGGGGGGAGGCTCCACCCATAGCGTACTTCTCGAACAATTAGAATCAAAAGCATTTTGCCTCATAAACTCACCTTTTACTTTTATATAATCTCTATTTGGTGAATTGTATATTTAGTTACATATTCTGTTATATATATATATATATATATATATATATATATATATATATATATACCGTATATATAAATATATATTTTTTTAGGTTAGCTTATCGCCCCTAGTAGCCTATTTCTGTGTACCTCAAACTTTTTGTTTTTGTTAGGGTATCACCCTTGGTAGCCTATTTCTGCGTATTTCAATATTAAGATTTTTGGTTAGGCTATCACCGCTGGTATTTCTGCATATTTCTATTTTTTTATTTTTGGTTAGGCTATCAGGAAGCCTATTTCTGCATATTTCATTGTTTTTGTTTTCGGTTAGGCTATCACCCCTGATAACCTATTTCTGCGTATTTTAATAACCTATTTCTGCGTATTTCAAACAAATTGTTTTCGGCTAGGGTATCATCCCTGGTGGCCTATTAAAATAAGGGGAGGCTGAAGCTTTGACCCCCAAGTCAGCTTGCATAAGAGATAGTGTTTTTCTTCACTTATACCATCTTATTACCAATGGAAATACTAAGACTCGCTGAAAAAAATCATCTCTCTATGTGCGTGCGCGAGCGCAGAATTTCATTGAAATATTTGTAAAATCATCTTCTCACTCAAAATTGTTAAAATTTCCCGCAATGTTTGCATGGCGTATTCTACCTGCATCCCCTACAAGAAAATGAACCAATTTTACCATATTGCATAATAGAAGGGGCTGAAAAAACTATATAATATATATATATGTTTTTTTAGCAAACATTTCAACCTAAACAATGTCGAATCTTGAAAAATATGAGATAATGCCATTATCTCTGCATTTTCCAGTAGCTATATAGTCCTATATGTAGTGTGTGGAAGGGGAATGAATTTGAGAAAAAAACACAAAAGTAGATGATCTCGTAAGTGCCAAAATATCATCTCTGGCAAGATAAAATTGAAGATTTTCATCAGTCCAAATTATTTTGGGGGCATATAAAATAGTTTGTCCTCCTTAGCTTCCGTTTTCTGCTATAGCGCGCACATAGAAGATCGAGAGTAATGGCCAACTAAACAACATTTTCGTCAGGGGTATGCTTCTCAGAATTTATGAGAAAAGTTTTTACCAAAATCCATGATTTTGAGGCCCCCCCAAGGGGGCCCTAGGGATGTCATATGGGCGTTTATGACCTCATATGATCATTTCTATTGCTTACAGCAGCCCTTTAGACTACAGACACAAAAACAAATATTGGTTGGCTGAAAGAATTTTTTTAAGTTTTTCGGGGGTCGAGGTCGAACCCCCGGCCCCGGGGGTTATGGATGCGATATGTTATTTTGTTCCTTCCTATGCTATTCTATGTTGAAAGGAGCATTATAGAACAAGAACACAAAAATTAGACATTTTTATATCTGGGCTCAGCGAAGGTTCAGCCTCCCCTATTATTAAAGACACTTCACTCACTAACAACACTTCACTCACTTTAAAACACTTCACTCACTTTAAAATCACTTCACTCACTTCAGGTTGCTTCACTTAATAAATTAATTTAATTTAATTAATTAAGTTTTTAACATAAATTTAAGTGAGTAAACTGATCTGAAGAGAGTGACCGTCACCATGCCTCGCACCTGTACGAACTGCGCCGGTAGGTTTGGTGCTTCCATGTTTGCTACTGTCGATCTACAAGTCTGCCGACTATGCCAGCAACGAGAGGATTTGACAGCGAAATTGGATGAAGCCCACCAGATCAACGCCCTCACCATGAAGCTGGAATCACTCCCAAGAGTTCGTAACACTCAACGTTGGAGTACCATCAACTTTAATTGTCACCGCTTCAACTCCAGCTGCCACCACCGCCCCAATGTCAACAGCCAACAATCCAACGCCTGCAGTAGCCACTTCAGCAGATGCTTCCGATACACAAGAAACAAATATTGCCTCTGCTCCCCCTCAAGACAACTTCCTTGTCGTGAAGAACAACGTTCGCCCCAAGACCAGGAAATTCATACCGGTTACCGAGTGTCACAACCGTTTCCAGATACTCACAGACTCAGATGACAAAGGGGAAACAGAAGAAGTCCGGCTCATGGGAGACTCGATGATACGTGGTCACTCACAGAATTCTGCGCCAGGGCACCTAAGACCAGGAAGCGTTTTTGTATCTCTGGTGGTGGTGTGGACGACGTAGTTGCTGAGGTTGATGAAGTATCGAAGCTGGTCCCTGCTAATACAATGTACGTCATCCACGTCAGATCCATCGATGTACACACCAGTGTGCAGATATTATCTGGAAAGAAGGTGCTACTTTGGTCAAAAGGGCCAATATAATGGGAAATCATGTAGATTTGCTCATCCCAAAATTTGCAACAACATAACCAGTCATGGAAAATGTAGATTTGGTGAAACCTGCAAATACCACCACCCATCCCTTTGCAAGACATCACTTGAGAACAAGACCTTCTACAATATGAAATGCCCAGCTTTTCATATTAAAGGGACTTGGAGATATGCTAGACCTAACACGAATGGTAGCCCAAAAACTCTCTAGCTATGCGAGGACGAGACAGAGGAAAAAGGCAAGGAGGGAAAGGGCAGACGAAGATGAAGAGACTGAGGGAGATGGAAGAGCACATAGAACACCTCGAGCACCTCCTGGCCTCCCAAGAGTGGCAAATACATCCCGAAGACTATTAGGTACACATAGTACTCCGAACAATCTCTCCCCCAATCTTGTTTGCAAATATCCAAGGCCTAAAAAATAGAACCACGAACAAAGTACCATTTATTAGGGGCCTGCTAGAAGAAGGAAACGCTATATTTAAGGCTCTCACAGAAACTCACATTAAAGATCAGGAAGATAGTGAGGTATGGATTCCTGGTTACAACCTACATAGGGCAGACAGAACGCATAGATCACATGGAGGTGTAGCCTTGTACATCCATGACTCACTGATATGTACTGAATTCCTAAATAACAGTAATGAAGTGGTGGAAATACTTGGAGTTAAAATAGAATCCCTAAATTTAGCAGTTATTGTTACATACTCCAGACTCATCCCGAGAAGAATTCAAAATCCAGCTCAACAAAATAAAATCAGAAGTGGAAACCCTGGGGAACCCAACACCAAATATTATATGGCTAGGAGACTTTAACCTACCAAACATTAAATGGAGACAACTAGAAAACCAGTTAGTGGCAAACAACATCAGAGAAGCAAATACGAGAGAGCTTTTTGAACTTTGCAATTTTTTTAGTCTTGCCCAACATATTGCTGAACCCACACGGGAAAACAATATCTTAGACCTGGTCTTCACTAACAACGACTCTCTAGTACACAGCATTAACATATCGGACACAACATACTCAGATCATAAATTAATTGAGAACAAAACAACCTTAGAAAGTGTACAGACAACCTCAGCATCGAGAACAAAAACCGGCCCCTTCAGTAAATTTAACTTCAATAACAAAAACATTAGGTGGGAAGAGGTAAATCAAGAAATGGAGGAAATAGACTGGGAAGATTTAATGAATAACCTGATACCAGCAGAATGTCTAGTCTTAATAACGGAAACAATGACCCAAATCTGTAGCCACCATATACCTGCAAGACAAACAAAACGAAGACGCAAACAAGATCGGGAAAGGAGGAGGCTGTACAGAAGAAGAAAATTACTCTCACAAAGACGCACACATCAAAATCTACATGATAGGCAAAAGGCCGAAATAGATATATGAACTACAACATAATGGAAGAGGAGAGGAAAGCTATTGCAGGTATAAAGGAAAATTCCAAATACTTCTTTTCATACGCCAAACAAAAGGCTAAAACAACATCAAACATCGGCCCACTGAGCAAAGGGGACGGCTCTTTCACAGGGGACAAAAAGGAAATGAGCGAACTCTTAAGCAGGCAGTATGAAATGGCATTCAGTGAGCCTGATGAAACAAAAGTCATCAGAGACCAAAATATATTTTTCATGGAAACCTCCTGCACGGAAACCCCTCAGATGCTGGATATTGATTTCGGTCCAAAAGACATTTCCAACATGCCATCCCACTCGGCACCAGGCCCGGACTCATGGAATTCGATCCTAATGAAGAAATGTAAGGAAAACCTCTCAAAACCCCTGGCTATAATGTGGAGAAGGAGTCTAGCCACTGGTGACATACCAGATGGTTTGAAAAACGCAATAATTGCCCCACTGCATAAAGGAGGGAGTAAAGCACTACCAAAAAACTACCGCCCGGTAGCTCTAACCTCTCACATCATTAAAGTTTTCGAACGAGTCCTGCGAAGAAAAATTTCAACATTCATGGAGACAAAATAATGAACTACACAACACCGGTCAACATGGGTTCAGAGCGGGAAGATCATGTCTCTCACAACTTTTGGAACACTATGACAAAATTCTTAAAGCGCTAGAAGAAAAAAAAAAACGTGGATGTCATTTACACCGATTTTGCTAAGGCATTTGATAAATGTGACCATGGTATAATAGCCCACAAACTGAAAGCAAAAGGTATAACTGGGAAAATCGGACGGTGGATATACAATTTCCTCGTAAACCGAAAACAATCAGTAGCAGTAAACCAAGTCACATCTGAGCCATCGGATGTCAAAAGCTTAGTGCCCCAAGGAACAGTGCTAGCGCCCCTTCTGTTCCTCATACTAATTTGCGACATAGATACCAACACCAGACACAGTACGGTGTCGTCTTTTGCTGATGACACAAAATTAAGCAAGATAGTAAACACACAAGAAGACACGGGCCGACTGCTGGAAGACATGAATGTAGTGTTCCAGTGGACCAGGGAAAAAAACATGCAATTCAATGAGGAAAAATTCCAATTAATACGGTACGGAGATAATAATGGTGTTAAAGAAATTACAAATTACTTAACAGAATCTAACCACATAATAGAACGGAAAGACAGTGTGAAAGACCTTGGGGTATTAATCTCTGAAAATATGGGTTTCAAAGTACATAACCAGGTCAAAGTGGCGGCTGCGAAACGTCTAACGGGTTGGATTCTGCGTACTTTTAAAACACGCGGTGAAGTACCTATGATAATGCTCTTCAAATCTCTAGTGCTACCGCGGCTTGAATATTGTAGCGTATTAACATCCCCATACAAAGCAGGTGAAATAAATGACGTAGAGAGTGTACAAAGAAATTTCACTTCGCATATAAGTTCGATAAAACAGCTACACTATTGGGAGCGTTTAAGAGCACTGAATCTGTACTCACTGGAACGTAGAAGAGAACGTTACCTAATAATATACACGTGGAAAATCGCAGAGGGTTTAGTACCAAACCTACATACTCCGATAGTCATGAAATTCAGTGATAGGAGAAGCTGGGAATGCGAAATCCCCCGGATGAATAACAGGGGTGCTATGGGCTCTCTGCGAGAGAGCTGGTTATCACACAGAGGCCCACGTCTCTTCAACAAACTCCCACGGCGAGTAAGAGACATAAGGGACGTCTCGTTAGACAGCTTCAAGAGAGCCCTGGATGTCGAACTGCAAAAGGTGCCAGACGAGCCCATCCTCGCAAGGGAGCGAGCTGTCGCTTCAAACAGTCTACTGCACCAAATCACCACCCAAAACGAGGGGCGTCGCGCTCCTTGGTGCCGCTAGAAGAGTGGCGAACACATCATAAGGTATCATAAGGTAAGGTAACAACGAACCCGGTCAGAAGAATTAATTCTAAAGTACCAGCAGCTGATCAAGTCGTTTAGCCTCTGAAGTGCGCACGGGGGTAATTGAAAACCTCCCCCTGTGCTGACGTATTTGAGGTGTTTCCGTCACTAAAATATTCATTGTACCATTAATAGCATTAATAATTATTCATATGCGCCTATTATGGGTTGATTATAAAGGTATTAACCTGAAACAACAATAAAACGAGTGAAAACAGCGTTTGGATGGTCAAAATCGGAGATATAGCCCGCGAGTTGTATAATGTATGGGTGAGGCAAGCTACCTTCCCGCCAATTTTCCCCAAGGCCACTGCGACACAGTCGATCGATACTCTCTCTCTCTCTCTTGCACTCGATTGCCATCAGTGATGACAACACCCTGCTTGCAACTCGCTAATGTTAGCACGAAAATATACCTCAGAATAAGGGAATAATAGGGAAAATAGGTGATAACTGAGGGATAGGAGGAAAGTGGGGAAGGAGGGGAGGTAGAGGACTGAGATTTTGCATGGCAAAAAATAAAAAAATAAAAATAAAACAAATATTTTTTTTTCGATGTCAAAAGTTGATTTTTAATTTTACTTACTCAGGAGAGTCTTCCCGCAGTCCGCCGGGGGAACTCTTAAGAGTCTTCCCGCAGCTCCCGGGTTAAGGAGAAGTCGTCATGGATCATCGTCTCAGGAATGATCCCCCGGCTCGGTGTAGAGAGATGATTTTACAACATAGCCACCAGCACAAATCGTTGTCTAGCCAACCTCTGCAGGAAGGAGAACGTGGGATTCATCGACACCTGGGACAATTTTTACTACGATTACTATTTGTTTTCAGACGATGGAGTTCATCTGAACCAGGTGGGAGCAGCACGTTTTGGGCGACTTCTCAACGATGTAGTGAAGGATTTTCGGAGAAGAAATCAACTCAACACAGGACAACCAGGAAGGAGGACCGAAGACAGCGAGGACTGCGATCTGCGAAGGAATTAAATGCTAATCCGTCAAGAACCATGAATTTGGATAAAGCTCCATCAACAACACTCAAATCCAAAACTGCCAGGGATAACGACCGAGGACCGAGGACAGCCATGAACGTAAATGTAGATCCGACCACCACCAATTTTTTTATTAAAGAGCGTTCCGTGAAGTTCTAAATCTGCAACTCTAAAGGTTTTCTATGCAAACGCTCGTAGCATACGTACGAGTTTTAGATCTATAGGAACTAGTGTTTACAGAAAATTATGACATAATTGGCATAACAGAATCTTGGCTCAATACAGAAGACAGAGACTTTTTAGCAGAGTATTCACTTCCCGGTTATGCAATGTTTGAGAAAAGCCGAATTAATAGAAATGGAGGTGGCGTTTTATTTTTTCTCAAAGAAAGTCTTAACCTGATCCTCTTGTCGAAACCCCAAATTGTGAACGTCGACACATCCTTTGTGTTAATACATAATAATAAAGGTACAAAACACATACTTGCATTAATATACAGACCTCCAGCTCAATCAGTGAAAACTGACCAAGAAATTTACGAACAAATTGCAGATGTAAGTAACTCACAAGATACCGTAATTTTTGGCGACTTTAATTTACCTGTGGCCAAGTGGGGCGATACCCTTACTTCACACTCCGGACATGACTTGTATGCGAACTTGCAAGAGAGTTCGCTCTATCAATTTGTTCGATCGCCGACTCGTGGTAATAACATTCTTGACCTTGTACTTGCAACAAAAGAAGAATTAATCAAAAATTTGAATGTTGGTGATGAATTCAATAATAGTGACCATCGTTCGATCACTTTCCATATAAAATTCAATAGCAACGAACTCAATACCAGCAAAGAGAAAGTCCCAAATTTCAAGAGAGCAATACTTAAGGAAATCGACTGGAGTTCTATGATTAACAATGATGATCTAAACCAATCATGGAGATTTTTCACCTCCACTTACTCGAATGCAGTACATGAGTGTATACCATTAATTAAAAACCCGAAGATCAGTACAAAATAATAGGCCTAAGTGGTGGAATAAAGACATTGCGGATTGTCTGCTTGCTAAAAAGAATGCACAATATAGATTAAAAAATCTCTGATACCCATGAAAATAATGTGATATTTGTAGATCTACGACGCAAAGCCAAAAAGTTAATCAAACAAAGTAAAAATACGCTAGAATTACATGTTGCAAATTAAAGTAAAACAAACCCAAAATAATTTTATAGTTGCATCAGGAAGAAGAAAATAGTGACTTCAACGAATGGACCGTTGGTAGATGAGAAAGGAGAGTACACTAAAGATGAAGCAAAAATGAGTAACGCTCTCAATACCTTCTTTGCATCAGTTTTTACTACAGAAGACCTTAATAATATCCCTACAACATCGCCGATTCAAATTGATAATTCTGATATTCTAAGTAATATCACTATTACAGAGAGAGAAGTATTGAAATGTTTAGATAAACTCAAGGTAAATAAATCGCCTGGACCTGATACAATCTCACCCAGAGTTCTAAAAGAAGGTAAGGATGAGCTCTCCAAACCACTGACATTGCTATTCAATAAATCCTTCCAGTCTGGATATATGCCCGATCATTGGAAGCTCGCCAACGTAACACCAATATTAAAACAAGACAGCAAATCCTTACCTATGTAACTATCGTCCAATTAGCTTAACCTCACTTGTATGTAAAATTCTAGAAACACTCATAAGAGAGAGACTCATTAATCACTTAGAGGAAAATAAATTACTTAAAGATACTCAACACGGCTTCGTAACAAACATTCCTGCTTAACAAACCTATCAGACTTCTTCCACGATATCCTCAACCTCTATGATGAGAGTAATGCTGTACATATTATATACCTTGATTTTCAAAAGGCCTTTGACAAAGTTCCACACAAACGTATACTGCTAAAACTAAAAGCGCATGGAATACAAGACGGTGTGTTGAAATGGATAGAAAATTGGCTCCGCGACAGAAAACAAAAAGTAGTCATAAACGGTAAGGCATCTAAATGGACCAATGTAAGTAACGGGGTGCCCCAGGGATCGGTACTAGTACCAATTCTCTTTCTAATTTACATCAACGACATAGATGAGGGTCTCACCTGTACAATATCAAATTTTGCTGACGATACAAAAATTGCAAATAGCGTACTCTCAAAAGAACAAGTTGCCAATATATAACACAATCTAGATAAGTTGTCATGTTGAGCCCAAATTTGGTAAATAAGTTTCAATGCGGATAAATGTAAAGTACTTCATATCGGAAACCGTATTGAGAAAGCAAACTATTCGATGAGTAGCACTCAGCTTAAGAGTGTAGACAGAGAAACAGATTTGGGAGTAACAATATCGAGTAACCTAACACCGAGTCAACAATGTTCAGAAGTTGTTAAGAAGGCAAACAAAATAATTGGCTTTATAGGCAGGTCATTTGAGCATAAATCCAAAGAAGTTATCCTAACTCTTTACAATTCCTTAGTCCGCCCTCTTCTGGAATACTGCGTTCAATCCTGGTGCCCTTATTACCAAAAAGATATAGACAATCTAGAACGAGTTCAACGTAGAGTTACCAAAATGATACCTAGCCTAAAGAACAATCCATACGAGGAGCGTCTTAGAGAATTAAATCTCTTTCCTTTAACTCAGCGCAAATTAAGAGGCGACTTAGTTCAAGTGTTCAAAATTAACAAAGGCATCAACAATATGAACAGTAGTAAGTATTTCACTATCGACCAATCTAATTACACGCAGGGAAACGGTTGCAAAATTATTGGTAAATCTTTTAACTCACAAATCCAAGAATTTCTTCTTCAATCGAGTTGTCAACTTGTGGAATGGGCTTCCCCGAGACGTTATAGACTGCAGCACCGTTGATTCTTTTAAACTTCGCCTAGACAAATATCTTGCCTCAAACCCGGGACTAACTGCGCTTGTAAATGAATAACTATATTATATTCCCACCTCAGATTCATCAAGGATTATTGCGTATATACAGTATATATTACTAAGACGTTACTCTTTTTTTACCATATATATGAAAATCACGTATAACTGTGTTATGTTACTAACCCATCTGTCCCCTACTAACTTTTTAATCCTGCCACGGACATTAGTTCCAGGGCAGTAGTTCCCATTCCGATTTTCCCTTACCCACTCTAAGCCACTGTTTGGACACTTGATCCTGTGTTTTGGAGGACAAGCAGCCTAGAGGGTTCACTAGATCTGTTGTTGCTTGCTTTCCTTTGTACTCCTTTGTACACCTCTTACTAGTTCCCCACAATCTCTTTCTACACGCCGCATTGCATATCTTTCACTTTTCTATTGCTATTACAACAATCAGTGTTATTCAGAGCACTCTAGTGCATACCCCTTCCCTTGCGGCGAGTGCGAGGCACCTGCATTTCAACACAGTCCCATTCCTATTCTGTCCAGCTCTCCAACCCAAGAATTTGTAGATTTTCTCAGTCTTTTTTCTACTCAACAAGTAAACTCTGGAACTCTCTCTTTCAATCAATGTTTCCTTCATCCTATGACTTAAACTGCTTTAAACTTCGTGTGCCCAGGCATTTTAACCCCCAGTTTCCTTGAATTTGGCTCTGTCACTCTTTTGGCTTTGGGGGAGACACTCGTTACAAGCAACCTGCCTTCTGTCTCCTTCATACACATAACTAAAACACACACATGTAGACGAGTTTCTCCTTTCAAGTCATCTCTCCCAATATACACAGATACGTAGCCTACCCCTAAACACACACACACTCACTGACATACACATCAAATAGGCTACTCACACACACCGATGTATGTACACTGATACATACTGACACATATACATACACGACCACTGACACATGTACACACATAACCATTACCACACGAAACATATACATACACGACAACTAATACACACTGACTCATATGCACACACAACCATTAATACACGATGACACATATACTTACCCGACCATTGCTACACACTGACACATGTACAGTACACACACAACCACTACTATACGACGACACATATTCAAAATACAATACACTCACAGGCACACATTTACATACACACAGACACTGCCAAATTGCCTACTCATATAACACAAACGTACACTGTGACACACTGTTGTTGTTTTTATCTATATGCTTTATAAATGTTTTAAGGGGGTAGTGGCTATTGTATAGTATATTATTATTATTATTATTATTATTATTATTATTTTTATTATTATTTACAGTTTCATCGCTATACCTACATCAAGCTTAAAAAAATATCCCTTAGACCTCCCTTCAAGATAAATTTGTAAATTTTTTGTTGGAAAAATTTCCCGGCCAAAGGCCGTTTCTTTCTTATATTACACGCTCGCTATCGCTCACCAGGAAAAAATCGACACCTAAATGGCACAAAAGGTTTTTATATTGAAAAAAAAAAAATGGGGCAAAAGGTCTGAAAATCGCCAAACAAATGGAACGAACGTCTTAAAATCTCAAAACCAATGGGACTAACCAGGAGGGAGAAAAAGCAACTACCTCCACCTTAATACTTTTTTCTTATTTGTCCTCAGATACCATAAATAATAATAATAATAATAATAATAATATTAATAATAATAATAATAATGATAATAATTTTTGCCTACAGAGATGACGAGGAATAAATAATGACATGACCTTTAACCCATTCAGTACCGGTGATATCCTTTACATTATATTCTGGCAACTATAGGACCATTGTATTCAGGTTAGGAAGGACCTCTACCCATTAAAAGTATACACACTATCTCAATGAATCCTTGTAAGTACCATATATCGTTCCAAAGCTTCACAACATCTTCTAAATATAGCTGAAATTCATTAAAAAAACACGTCGCCGGTACAGAAGGGGTTAAACTGTATGTATGTAAAGTGTATGACGTACAGTATATGTTTGTTCTTCATTATAATTCATCTTTTTTACATTTTGATCGTCTTTATGTAAGATTGATTTTACCATTGTCCTGGAGTTATTTCTATTATATTTCGATTATAATATATTTATTTGTAGTTCTGCAGTATGATAGATAAAAGTTAGCACCCACACCGTATATTATATGAAGCTAACACTATCTGATCCGACCTCTTGTGGGTTATCATGATATTTTGTTCAATCAATATTGAGGATTTTGCTTTTGTTTTGCCGTTTTCGAGCAATGCACATATATTTGTCTCTTAGGCTCACAAAGAACGTCTTCTCAGACTTCCTTCAACTTAAATAATACCCACCAAGATCCCCTTCAAGCAAAACTTGTACATCGCTCGCCTAAACAAAAATCGACACTTGAATGAGGGGAAGCGTCTTATCATCACCAAACTATTGGGGTGAAACGTTTTAAAATATCCAACTAACGGAGCGAGATAGGGGAGGTCCAAAAAGACCTCCCACAAACTTCAAATATAACATAAGAATAAACAGCAAAAATCAATAAAAAAATCATGATAGCTTGTACCGGATGCAAGGCTTCAATACATATAGCTGATAAACTTAACACTCTCGCATCCAGATTAGTTTTTTAGTTCAAAACGGTAAGACATTTTATAATTTGCCCTGAAATATTCCGGCCGGGCGAGTTTTCTGTATTTCCATCCACCAGAATGCAGTTTATTGTGATGTATCATATGTCAATGGAAAGAGGAATAACTATACTACATTATAAAAAAACAAAATGTAAATAAATCGCAATATGAAAGTGTACACGACTCCGGAATAAAGGTATTTCCCGGGCAATTGTCTTCACACCGTCCTATCTCGAAATTATGAATGATGACCATATATTTTTATTTGCTAAAATAATAGTATTTTTTCTGCTCTTTCCAAATCTGAAAACAGAAATTGTCTATCTTCAATAGTTCTCGAGCAGTGACCGAAAACAAAAAAAGTATGACTTTGCATTTTAAGGTTTATAACATGTTCGAATTATTTCGTTGTTACGATGTCTATGGTTTTCAATTTAGGCTGTATGAATACGGCAGATAATGCTAAAGAGAATAAAAAAAAATCTAGAAGTTCCTACAACAAATACTTTTTGCTCTATGAATATTTGAAATGAAGAGCCAAAATGCGAATATTTACGCTTCACTCGTCTCCGTTCCGCCAACGCTAGCCGGGTTCCGAGCTGTTCCCCACCTCGGCGTTGCTTTATTTGCTCAATTACGTATATAACTGTTTATATCACCGTAATCGGAAAATTATGTTCTTTCTAATGGTGAAAACCAAAATAATATAGCATAATTGGTTCGCGAGCTATGCGCAATTGTTTCCATGCATTGTTATTGTTATGTAAATATATGAGAATGTTTATACAGTTGTATATCTTTGCCACAATATACAACACTTTTATATAATTTTCCTTGCCAATAATTGTATAATGTTCATAGAACACATGTCACTCATGAAGGTTGTCAATTTTACTTACCTGGTAGGGCCACAACCTTTTCCAACGAGAAGGGAAATGGCTCCTGGGTTGACACTGAAAAAACAAAACAAGAAAGCCAGGTTATCTTCAAGTAATAAATTCAGAAATAATTCTATTGTACGCGTAAATAAAGTAATAAATAAATATATAAATAAAAAAAAAAAAATATATATATATGCAGTATATATATATATATATATATATATACAAGGTGTCATAAATATATATTATATATATACAAGGTGTAATAAATATATACCGGGTATATATATAAAAAAAAATATATATATATACAAGGTGTCAAACCAGAGAAATATGTGCAGATTTCCAAGCCTCCCAAGAAGGTACTGCACTTGACTCGTTATTTTTTTAGAGTGATTTCCCCAGGAGGCCTATATCCACTTTGATGATGAAGGTGGGTGAATGTCGGTGGGTGAATGAAGGTGGGTGAATGTCGGTGGGTGTAGGTGGGTGAATGTCGGTGGGTGAACAAAAGTTGGTGAATGAAGGTGGGTGAATGAAGCCGGGTGAATGAAGAAGAGAAATGGAGAAGAGAAATGAATGAATGAATGAATGAATGAATCAATCAATCAATCAATTAATCAATCAATCAATGATTGCACATAGCTCCTGACGATAGGACACCTGCATTGTGCCTATGGAAAAGGTTGAAGCAGTTGTTGATGTCAATGCAGAGGGCAACCATGCAAGTCGTGCAGCGGAAGTTTGTGTCCTTGCGAACGCCTTTCATTACTTTGCAGTAATAGCAATGGAGTCGCTTCTTTGCCGGAATCCTCTCCCGAGAATGGTCCAAGCCCTTGTTCAACCAGACATGGTTCAGAAAAATAGGACGGGGCCTTGGGACTACTCCAGGTCGAGGTCTCCGGACTCACACCGCTCGTGCTGCTTCCAGTACTGGTGGCGGTTGGTTGGCAGCTTCAAGAGCTGCTTCCCCATCGTCACCAGCAGCAGCTGCATCAGGTACTAGTACCACGGGGGGTTGAACCAGGACATAGTTTCCCCCCGGGGCAGCAGCATCAGCAGCAGCATCGTCTGGTACTGGTGGTGGGGAGGGGACATCGAGACGTGATGCCCTCTCAACGCCTCCACCAGGAGCAGCAACAGGAGAGGGTGGAGTGTTGTCAGGAGCAGCAAGGGCTGGGGAGTCTGGATGGTCGTCGTCGGACAGCCCAGATGATCCACTGTGTTGCCGTTGCCTGCGTTGCCTGCGTGCATGCCTCTGTGGCTCACGCTGGTCAGGCGGCAAATCTTGTGCTCGGTGGATTGGCCTCCCCGACATAGGCCACTCTGCAGGGTCGAAGCGCAGCAAGGACAAACAGACATTCTCCTGGAAGTTGAGCAAGGTCATTTTCGTCCTTGGGTAGCACTTCTTGAACAGGACATGGGCGTTGAAGAGGTCCATTTGGAAGAAGTAGAAGGTGATCTTCTTCGTCCTTCACTGGATGGAGTAGTACTGGACCATCTGGTCGAAGTGATCCACCCCACCCATGTGGATGTTGTAGTCTTCAACACAAACAGGTTTGAAGATCTCCTTCTGTCCACGACGCCACCTGCCCTGTTGGTCCTTCTCTTTGAAATTGACAAGCTTTGGGATGGTGTCCTGTTGGTGGAAGGTTGACACCATGCCGACGACGCGCTTGTCTCGCCAAAGTAGGATCATGGTAAAGCTGTTGTTCATTGCTGCTGTCGCATCGCGTTCAAGCTCGTTTGCTTTAGCAAGGTAGCACAACCGCTTAGGAGCTCCTCGTGCAAGGTGCAGGATGCCACACACATAGCTGTTGTGTGTGAGCATTTGCTGGCACAGGTCAACTGAGTTGTAGAAGTTGTCCATGTACAGCTTGGACCCCTAGCTTCTGAAGGACTCCGTGAGACCCTCCACCATCTCCCGGAGAGATCGACCCGGACCGGTGTAGACTGGAAAGTCCCACACATAGCCAGTCAACGCCTCTGCCAGGATGTACAGCTTGATACCGTACCTCGTCAGCTTCATTGGGTTGTAAACCTTGAATGAAAGGCGACCCTTCCATCCAAGGCTGCCTTCGTCAAGGGACAGCTTTTCTTCAGGGATGTACGCTAGCTTGAAGCCTTCAAGTAGGTATTCCATCACCGTCTGAAACTTCACAAGCCTCTCCGTGTTCTGCCTGCTGACGGCCTTGTTGTTGAAAGCATGGAAATACTTCAACAAGGCTAGAAACTTCTTCCTACTCATCGCGGTCCAAAATACTGGGTAGTCGTGAAGGGGAGTTGAACGCCAGTAGTAACTCAGAGAAGGAAGCTTTGCAATGCCCATGAGGAAGTACAGGCCAAGGAATTTGGACAGGGCCTCCTCACCAAACAAGTTCATAACAGCGGCTGCTCCGTCAACGAACTTAGCGTAGGCATTTGTCTCCTCTACCAGGAATTGCAGCATCTCTCTTGTGAAGAAGAGCTGGAAGAACTGGAGAGGAGTCACCGGCAGTGGAACCTGCATGCCAGGGCTCCCTATGAACGGACCAACCTGGGGGTGGAAGCGGGCGTCGGTCCAACCGGCATCACGGTCGGGGGCAGGATCACGTGGAGGAGCACGGCCACGACCACGACCACCGCGAGGAACACCCCTGCGGCCCCTGGGCCAACCACCTGCCCCCCTACGGGGCCCTGGCCTCCGGCGTGGCCAAGGTGGTAGGTCGAGGGGGGAGTGGGGGGGCTTCTGTATCAGATGATGCATGAGCCGGTGAACCTGGTGCAGCTGCACCAGCTGGTGAAAGGTGTGGAGAAGCTGATGAACTTGGTGCAGCTGTACCAGTTGGTGAAAGGTGTGGAGAAGCTGGTGAACCTGATGCAACTGTACCAGTTGGTGAATGAAGAAGCTCCTCGATTGCTGCTGGAGGATTCAACGCTGTGCGTGGCACCTCAGCAACAACCTGAGCATGCATTACGGCTTCAGCAACCTCAGCACGCATTGCGGCTCGATGCTCAGGCAGAACAAATGCCGAGGGGGTCAAGGGTGTGTCGCTAAAGGGGGGACACTGCGGGGGTGCAAACCGTTCCCAAGACATGCGAAGGCGGGGTATCTAAAGTGCCCACTGCAAGTAGCGTAGCAAACTTGTGTGGGCTGCTGGCTGGTGATCCTGCTGGAAGCAAGGATGAGGCACCGCCACGCGAGGTGGATGGAAGAGGTGAATTGTGAACTTGGGGGAAGTTGGGTGATGGTAGGAGGTAATCGGTGATGTTAGGGACTGGTAGAGATGTAGATGTAGCTGGGATGGGATATAATGGATGGGATGGATGGTGGTGTTGGTGGTGGATCCGCTATTGCTGGGACTGGTTCGGCTGGTGGTGGATCGGCTGAGGCGTATGCGTCGTCGCTTGGGCGGAGGTGAAGCCCAATCTTCATCGTCCTCGGTCAACTCACTCTCGCTGTCCGTCGACAGGTCCAGCACCTCGTTGACCACATCCTCCAGCTCGGCATCCAGCAAACGGCTTTTCATGGGGTCTCTGTCCTTCGACATGGCTGATGGCAGGCTGGCAGCTGGCGGCTGGTGGCAGGCTGGCGTATGGCGTATGGCGGCAGACAGGGGAAAAATTTATTTGACGTTGATAGTTGTCCTGACGCAAGTTCACCATCACTGGATCCATATGACGTTGGTATAGTTCACCATTACGTAGTCATAGTTTTGCATTATCCAATCATGACACGTATAAAGTTCGCCATCACTGGATCCATATGACTTTGGCTTAGTTCACCATGACGTAGTCATAGTTTGGCATTGTCCGATTCCAGATGACGTAAGTATAATGGATTCATGACGGTATAGTTCCGCATTTTGTAATTCAAATGGGGGAACACCATGACTTAGTCATAGTTTAGCATTATCAGAATATATTTATACCTTGGGGCTGTTTGGCCAGACACCCTGGGAAACAGGAACAACACAACAGGGAAAGGGGACAAGAAAAAGAAAACAAATATATACGGTACTGGTATATCTATATATATATATATATATATATATATATATATATAAAATATATAGAATAAAAATAAAAATAAAATAAAATAAATAAAAACAATAATAAATCAAATAAATAAAAATATAAATAAAATAATAATATAAATACACGATTATTGGCCTTGGGCTTGCCCGGAACCTTAGGGCTGATCCGCTAGACACCCTGGGGAACAGGAATAAAAAAACAAATATATATATATATATATATATATATATATATATATATATATATATATATATATATATGGTACCGGTATATATATATATATATATAAAATAAATAAAATTAAAATATAAATAAAATAAAATTAATAAAATGAAATAAATAAAAACAATTATAAATCAAATACATCGAAATATAAATAAAATAAAAAAAATGAAATAATATAAATACTCGATTATGGGCCTTGGCCTTGCTCGGGACCTTGGGGCTGATCCGCTAGACACCCTGGGGAACAGGAATAACAAAATCAATATATTTATATACAGTATAATATATACTGTATATATACAGTATACATATATAAAATAAAAAAATAAACATATAAAATATACCAGCACTGGACGAAACATTCAAGGAGTGGCGACCTGCGGTCTTACTAATATCTTACTAACTCTTGGTCATCCTCCTTTCGGGACTTCGGTGAGACTTTTTCTATTGCACTAGACATATCGAAAGCCTTCGATAGAGTCTGGCATAAATCTTTAATTTCTAAACTACCCTCCTTCGGTTTCTATCCCTCCATCTGTGCCTTTGTCTCTAATTTCCTTTCCGGCCGTTCCATAGCTGCGGTTGTGGACGGCCATTGTTCACTTCCTCACCCTATAAACTCCGGTGTTCCTCAGGGCTCTGTCCTATCTCCTATTCTCTTTCTAATTTTTATAAATGATCTCCTTAACTGTACCTTAATTCCCATCCATTCATATGCAGACGACTCAACCTTACACTACTCCATTAGTTTTTCAGAACGCCCCAGCCAGCAATCCCTCAACGACAAACGTAATGAAGCCATAGAACTCTTAAATTCTGATCTAAATACTATTTCCAATTGGGGCAGAGAAAACCTTGTTAACTTTAATGCTTCCAAAAACCTAATTTCTCCATCTATCTACCCGTCAGGATCTCCCAGCGGACTATCCCTTATTCTTCAACAATACAAAAATTGACCCTTCATCTTCTCTCAATATTCTTGGTGTCTCTTTTTCTTCTGCTCTCATTTGGAAGGACCATATTACCAGTCTTGCTAAGGCAGCCTCCCAGAAGCTGGGTGTGCTCAACCACCTTAGGGGGTTCTTTTCCCCTGCACAGCTTCTTGCTCTGTACAGGGGCATAGTGCCCGCTTGTATTGAGTATTGTTCACATGTGTGGGGAGGTTCCTCTCACACCGCTCTCCTAGACAAAGTTGAAAGGAAGGCCTTTCGTATCATTAACTCCCGTCCACTCACCAACTCTCTGCAATCTCTCTCTCTCCGCCGCAATGTTGCATCTCTCTCGCTATTCTATCGCTACTATAATAATCAGTGTTCCTCAGAGCTATCCCAGTGCATACCACCTCCTTTACGTAGGGCACGTGGTACCCGTCTTGCAACTTAATCCCACCCCTACTCTGTGCAACTCTCCAACCCAAGAGTGAAACGTTACTCTCAAACTTTCTTCTACTCAACATCTGAGCTCTGGAATCGGTCTTTCCCTCTTCCTATGACTTAAATTGCTTCAAACTCTGTGTGTCCAGGCATTTTTGGCTCGAACGTCCCTTGATTTTGGCCCTGTCACTCTTTCAACTATGGGGGAGGCACTCGCTATAGGCAGTTGTGCCTTTTGCCTCCCTCAATCACATAGAAAAAAAAAAAAAAAAAAAAAAGTAATTATGGGATTCGTACATTACCCAGACATCTGTGGGGTCGTCCAACGGTTCACTCAGCTGTATGTAGTGTAGAGTGTCGCATAAAAGGCTTGTCTGTTCTTTGTCAGGCTAGCTTTTATGTTACTTACCATGACATATTTTTACTTACGGTGATATGTTTGTAAAAAAAAATAGTTTATAATTGTCCACACTTCACTGTCAGTTACTTCACTCAAAAAACTGTGTATTCACTCAAAAATTGCCCAAATTGGGCATAAAAAATTGCCAGAAATGGGCAAAACACAACTATATTTCGTAATTACAACTTTATTATACTTCGTAGGTAGTATTTATTGATAAATAATGTGGTCTTTCAAGCGAAAATGAAGGTTTAGGGCAATATATATACGACACACGTAAAGCCTAGCTTACATTCGTAATCACAAACCTAACATAATAAGTTAGGAATGTGACTACGAATGCTTACTACACTAACATTACGAAATATATAATTTTTATTATTCACAGTTCACAACACTTCCACTGGGTCCATTCTAGCCATCTAAAAACCACATGGCTGGCTATAGAGAGGCGAGCAACGAGGCACAAACAGTCACAAATCACGAGTTATATGCATAAAATATATTACATAGCCACAAATTGATATACACTGCCACTTGATACATAAATAATATAGATTTGCCCACCTGAAAGCCGCTCCATGGCGGGCAAGGGAGGCGAGACGAGATTTAAAGGGCCGGGAGTCCTACCTCACAGACTGGCGGCCGGGAACCTACTGATGAAACAAAGCCCGCACTCCTCTCCCAGGGATGCTAGGGGGTTGCCAGATATTTCCTTTTGTAACTTACTGAGGCCTAACTTACCAGCCAAAAATGCGTCAAAATTGCGTCATAAACTTAATTTTCCTGAAAATTTGTAACTTATGGGTGGCATTATGACGCGATTGCGTCATACGGTCACTCTTGGGCTGGTGTCGTTATATCGCGATCGCGTCATAGGAATGCGAGAAGGTTAATGGTGTGACGCCTGCTGCACGGATCGCCCAGTCTCTGCAGTGTGAGGAGGTAGAAGCTCCCCCAGTGCTGTAATAAGTAACTGCAGTACTTCTCTTAAGCCAGGTCACCGGATTTTTTTTCCCTCCTTTTCTCTTTCGCTCTTTCTTTTGCTTGTATCCGTTCGGCCCCATTCAGCCAACTGTTTTAAGACGTTTATCCCAAGCCAGGTGTCGATTTCTTCCTGGCGAGCGATAGCGAGCCATCATTGTATGGAGAAATCCGGCTTCACCGGAGACATTTTTCTATCGAAAATGTACAAATTTAGCTTGCTGTCAAAACAAAAATATATATAGCCTATGCTGGCTCGCTACCGCTCGCCAGGAAAATATTGACACCTAGATGGGGGTAAACGTCTTAAAACAGTAGACTGAATGGGGCCGAATGGATGCAAGCTAAGGAAAGAGGGAGAGAGATAGAAAAAAAAAGCAAGGGGGCCTCCCTGAAGCCATGCAGTAAAACAGCTTTATTTCCGTATTATACTGGTAAACTAGTAACTTCATTCAACATAAAGTATTCTGTATGTGGTCGACTGCCTCTCCAGTACGATAACGTCTTAAGGCGATATGGGCCGGTTTTCGGGACCACTTTCTCCCTCATGTTTAGCCCCATTAGTTTTCAGATGTTAAGATGTTTCCCCACTAGTAAGTCGATTTTAAGACCTTTCGCCCCACTTCTTCGTCAATATTTAGACCTTTCGTGCTATTTAGGTGTCGATTGTTTCCCTGGCGAACGATAGTGAGCCTGTAATGTTGAAAGAACCGGCCTTCGACCGTGAAATTTTTCTATCGAAAAATATACAAAGTATTCTAGAAGGGGGATCTATTGGATTTTTTATTTATTTTTTTTTTTGTTTTATGGTTTAGGGAGGAAACTAGAAAAATAATGAATACATGCACAAATCGCCCAAAAAAATAACCATCCCCCCTTAAACATTATACTCTGGTAAATAGGACATTATTTTAAAATATCCGGTGTAAAGAATAAGGATATACATGATTATATATAAACAACGTGTTTTCCAATAGACATATATTTATTTCTAAAAAGTACTACAATCTTGAGTAATGCACAACTTTTGAGAAATATTAGTAATTGCATAAAATACGGTATCAAAATGATGCAACCGAATATTGAGAGTGAGAGATTTCCACGAACACTTGTCGCTCAAACTCAACCAACAAGGAATATTATAAACAAAAAATTATCAGATACTACACATTTCGGTTGAATGTGTTAACAAGACTGTTCTTCAGTTCCAAAGGCAAATTATTAGTTAATATACCTGATATTTAGTCAATATTTACAAAAATATAAAATAAGTTAATGTAGCTAATACAGTATAAACACTTTTTCTACTACACAGGACTTTTTGTTTCCTGAAATTCTCCTTTGTCAATTTGTATAACTTACCGTACGTATTATTTAAATTAAATAAATTACTAATTAAATTGATATGTCAGCCATGGAAATGTAATCAATATTTATCATAACAGATAAAACACCAAATGTTGTCTATAACAGTGTTGTATCGCTAGAAAAATTTCCAATTCAAGACGAAGAATTTATCCAATATTATCTTTGCCAGAAACTCCCGCCACTGTAATTGGAAGTGACTGGACACAAAACCACCACCACTGTAATTGGAAGTGACTGGACACAAAACAACCACCACTGTAATTGGAAGTGACTGGACACAAAACAACCACCACTGTAATTGGAAGTGACTGGACACAAAACAACCACCACTGTAATTGGAAGTGACTGGACGGAAATCAACCACCACTGTAATTGGAAGTAACTGGACGGAAATCAACCACCACTGTAATTGGAAGTAACTGGACAGAAATCAACCACCACTGTAATTGGAAGTAACTGGACAGAAATCAACCACCACTGTAATTGGAAGTAACTGGACGGAAATCAACCACCACTGTAATTGGAAGTAACTGGACGGAAATCAACCACCACTGTAATTGGAAGTAACTGGACGGAAATCAACCACCACTGTAATTGGAAGTAACTGGACGGAAATCAACCACCACTGTAATTGGAAGTAACTGGACGGAAATCAACCACCACTGTAATTGGAAGTAACTGGACGGAAATCAACCACCACTGTAATTGGAAGTAACTGGACGGAAATCAACCACCACTGTAATCTGTAACAGCCTATACCGGGTACTCATCCAAAGCAACACAACAATGTAACCAGAGAAAGCGCTTGTGTGTTTTTTAAAGAGCAAATATCATCATAACCTGGCAGCTGAAGAGTCTAAGTTGAATTGATATAGTTGAAAATCCTACACAATTCGGGAAAATTTGACAGAAACTTTATGTAATGCAGCTACCACCAAAACATTGTATTACATTTCCGAAATTCAGTTAATATTATCATAGTGTGATATATTGAAGAGATACTAATGGAGCCTGATAACAAAAGAGTTCAGAATACGGATCAGTAGAAGTCTAACTACTTCTAAACCATTTTGTTCAATTTAAATGGTTTCTGGAATCAAGGCATAACATTATCATAGGTTGTTATGCTAAGTGACTTATAAAATTTGGTTCCCGCAAAGTACCAAGTTGAGTTGGTAGAAGTTGAGAACGTTGGTCAACATGGAGGAGGACAAGATATTTTTTTCAGCCTAGCCACCATCAAATAATTTAATTCAACTTAAGCTTGTATTATAGCTTAGCATGTTGAAGAATGATCAATGGAACTTCGTAGCCGAAAAGTTGAAAATCAAGTTTGTAGAAGCTTAGGACGTTGGCCATCAAAGAGGAAGGCAGCTGGAGGTAGTACTGCACCAATGACTGCTCCATTGTTAGGGGATTGGAGGGTTTGATAGACTCTGTGCTCTCATTGGCGCTCCTAAAACAAAACAAAGTAATATTCATGGTGACTATTACATTAACATAACATTCGCTACTCGAAAACAAAAGTAAACCCATTTAGACTACTGTATAATATTGCCACTCATGGGCAAAGGAAAGCACAATGTGAATATCGTTTTAAATAAACATTTGACGCTCTTAAAATAAAATAAAAATAAATTGTGACCTGCTTTAACATAGCGTTTGTCACCCCTAAAGAATAGATAAAGGTTTTTGTGACTAATACTTTAAAATTAATTAAAACTTTACATTCTTAATCATAAAACAAAATCATTTTGAAGTACCTGTAATATTTTGCAACTCGTAAACAAAGGAAATAATATTGATTATTACTTTGATATATATATATATGATTTCCTGGTCCTATTAGTCCTAAAGGAAAAACTTATAATTGTGACTATATAGCCTCAAAGTAATACATGTCACTTGTAAAGCAAACATAAGATCATTAAGACCATCGTTTTGAGGATACATATGCCCCTACAAAAGCAAAGGAATACATTGTGGCTATCACTATAATGCATCATATGCTTCCTTAGTGGTACTAGGATGATAAAACAAATGTTATATTATACCATGGTTAACCTTAACTTTTCTCAGTTTAGAACTTTGTATGAGTGGAAAGATTACAAAACTTATGCGTCACAACATTATAATGCCTTACTATATTGCCCTTAACCTTAATTTCAGAATATTACAGTGTTGTACTGAATTTGTATACTCTCCACCAGGGAATATTTGTTAAAAAGTTAAACTGCATCAGGATAAGGCTATAAATAAATATTATATTGAAGTTGCATACTAATTATCAAGGAAAATTTGATGTTACAATTAGCAATTGAAAAGAAATATTGCTGTAACTAAATACAATATTATACTATGTTAATTGAAGTTGCAGCGCATGTCGAGCAGTATATTAGACACATTAGAAGTGATTAACCTGCTACATCATATAATGACATTGCATTGCTCAGTCAGTTAGTTAAATATTGAACACCATTATGTATTAAAACCACAAAAACAATCCAACTATGGGATATAATATATTAACTTTATTTCAATGTTTCTTAATATCAGTACTGTAACATAAGCCCACCAACATGCCAAAAACATAACATGTAAAGAAGTAAATTATTAAGAAAATATAATTGAGCCTTCGCTTCACATATGTATTATCAGCATTAATGACTACGGCTGTGCGTAGAGAAACAATCAAGGAATATTTACTTCATGTTGCGGCGGTGCATTAGAGTCATATTAGAGATGTTGAGCGTGGAGGCCAGGAAGGCGAGGTCCTCCGTGAAAGTCTCAAGGGCTAAGATGTACTGATAGGAGAAGCTGCACGGATAACACGTCTTGCTCACGGAATTCCAGTGATGATCCAAGGGCCTCATGCGAAGGGCGAACAAAACAAACTCATGGAAAGAGACTTGGAGGGGCGGTTCGACACTTCGCCCCAAGAACTTAAGCGCAGGCTTCCAAAACTGCCTGTATAAAACCATATATATATATATATATATATATATATACTGTATATGAAGTTGCATAGTTTGTCTGTCTGTTTGGGTACCTCTATCTCTAAAAGCCTTGGTACAGTCAACTCGTTTAATCCGCAGAGTGTCGGAAATTATAGTTATGCAAATATATATTTTCAGATTGGTGTAAAGAACCAAATAAAACACTCTGAGACTCTGTGGATTATACGAGTTGACTGTACTATGGAGATGAGATTTGACTGGGGTACTCAGTGGTCTCAGATTTTGATTTAACTTGTTTTTTTCTTCTGTTTTTTACATTAAAAATAACATCAGCGTTATGGGGGTTTGTGATCCTCGTAGAGTATATTTCATCAAACACCCCTCTCGGGGTCTCGGTACTACTTTTCAACCCGAACAGGGTGAGGTACAGTACCTCAGCTAGTTTATAACATTCTACACAACACATACAATATATTCCTCCCCCTTATTGCATAAATGAAAGCTTGTATAAGATCCTTCCCTTATTGTGTTGAAAAACACTCTAAAGTAGCTTTGTGAAATACATAGATAATGAAGTAAATTCCTTCTAGAGAAAATTGGCTTTGAAAAGTCTATACACATATACTTTCATTCAAGAACAAAATAACCTTTAAAAACAATCTACAACACTAATAAATGCATTCCTTACTATAGCATCTACGAGAGATTGTATCTATTCTATCCCCTTTAATTCATTAAGGCCTTCAAAATAACCTACAACACACACCAATTCTTCCCTTCTAGAAAAAATAGACCTCCTATATAGTCTGCGAAAATGTATATAAATATTCCCTTCTAGGGATTAAGCAGAGGCCTTACAAATAGTCCATGAAACGTTTATACCAGTATTGTTAATCCATTTTAGAACAAAATAGCCAACATAATAACCAGCAAAATACCTATAATTCTGCCTTTCTAGTTCAAAGAGAGAACCTTTCAATATGAGCGAAATAACGAGACATTTATATATATATATATATATATATATATATATATATATTTATGAATCTAAATAACTGAGTTAATCCATAATTCAACAAAACCATAAAGAAACGAACATTAAGCAAAAATACTATGTTGCATGCGTGAAATGATAAAGAGTTTGTGTTGTTAAAATACTGAAGATATTACTTAACCCTGCTCAGGCTTATTGGACCCATATGTGGCAAAAAATATGCGTAAAACAGGTTTTTCGCGAATATTTCACGGTCGGAGGCCGATGGCAAGAAGTTAGGACGACTAGCAGTCAGTCCGCATCGTCCTACGACTGGGAGAGGGTGTGAGGCGCCGCTCTCTCTCCTCCCCTTTCCTGTACCAACCTGTCCAGTCACCATATGGGGTCCATAATCCCAAATGTGTACTACAAATTTCCCCTTCGTATCGAACTTTTTTTAGCCCAAGAGTTCTGCCTTGTTGTCACCCAAGACCCTCGGCCATCCCTCCACGGCCCTGCAACCAAATTAATCCAGCTTATGTAATGTATGAGATGTGCCTAATTTTTTTTTACATTTTTTTTCATTTTTTTTTTTTTTTTTTTTAAAGACTTAATATTTACAGTAGTGTAATTTGCTCTTAACATAATATTAAACATTAATTGTAGTTTCTATTGGTAACAAGAAATTTAAAATCCATCAATTAGTTTTCGGGTAAGAGCCGTTTAAAGTGCCAGTCCCCATATGGGGCCACATTGCTAATTTCGCCACACGTCTGGAACATTACCTGAGCAGGGTTTTAATGGAATATCGTACAGTACCTGCCCTAACTGCCCTTGGCTGTCGGGATATTCCTACCAGCTTGGTTACGGGGGGTTCCGGGGACCAAACTGCTTTTTGTCTCTGGGTATTATCCATTCGGCCCCATTCAACCTACTGTTTTAAGACGATTCTCCCCATTCAGGTATCAATTTTTTCCAGGCGCGAGCCATCATTGTATGGAGAAATCCGGCTTTGCCGGATATATTTTTCTACCGAATAATGAACAAATTAAGTCAGCTGTCTAAAACATATTCCAAAATATGCTGGCTCGCGATAATCGACACCTGGATGAGCATAAACTTCTTAAAACAATAGGCTGAATGGGGTCAAATGGCTACTACCCAGAAAGAATAAAAAGTGGGTCGGTCCCCTTAAGTGAAGGCTTCATATAATCAAATTATTGCCAATATTTCCTATGATATACTAAATTACATCCTATACAAACATTGAACAAATGTTTTATTGTTGTATCAGGATACTAAACAAAATATTTTACAGATTTATAATAGAAGGTCACATTTTGTATAATTGTGTGGTTGTGTGGCACATAGGAACTTCTGGCTCATGTTTGGTACTTTGTAGGCCTCAATTGTTGTACAGTTATGCTCAAAATTCATGTCATACCTTCATAACTCCAACTTGTGTTAAGGGGGCAGTACTCGCTCTTTATGGACCCCCTTCTCCCTCATGTTTAGCATATAAGTTTTGAGGTTTTAAGACGGTCGTTCCGATAGTTTGGCGATTTTGAGACCTTTCGCCTCATTTTTTGTTTTGTCCATATCAAGACCTTTCGTGCCCTTTAGGTGTCGATTTTTTCCTGGTGAGCTATAGCGAGCCTTTAATTTTAGAAGGAAGCGGCCCTACCGAAAATGTACAGATTTATCTTGAAAGGGGGTGTAGGGGGCGTTTTTCTAAGCTTGGTGAAGGTCTAGTCAGGAAACTAAACAAAAATATATATAAATATATACCGTATACCAAAAAACAAGTACTACCTCCTTAAAAAAGAACCTCAACAGACACAAACAAAGCCTTCCTATTCAAGAGTGTGTATATTTAATTTTAAGAAAGTTGTGATTTTATTTTATCGCGAAAAGAGCCTACACAATCAATCTTCAGTTTAGTCATGTATACATATATCTTGAAACGAGAGGAACATGCACAAATCCTTTTATACAAGTCGTATTCGAAATTGCCGAGGTCTTTTTTTTCTTTTTTATTCTTATATCGAAAAATGTAGTTGAAAGTTAAGATAAGACATGACACTTAACCCCTTCTGTGCGGCAACGTCATTTTTTATTTTGATCTCGCTACATTTAGACGATTTTGTGTAGTTTAAGAAAGATCTAAGGTATATAAATTGGTTAAGTGAGAGTTCGAAGCTTGTTAATTGCTGGAGGCCCTTTTCAAACTGAATACAATCGTCTAATAGTTGCCATAATATAACGAAAAGGATGTCACCGGTGCAGAAGGGGTTAAATGCGACAATTATATAGCTTCAGGTTATGAAAGTGGGATACGATCTTTGAAAATAAACTTGCAACTACTAAAATTCACACTCGACATTATAACACGAGGAAGTAAAGCAAGAAGTGTGGCACAACCTTTCAACTTAAGGGGCCCCACCTCGTTTTTGTTCTCTCTCTCCCTCTCTCTCTCTGGGTTGTATCCATTCGGCCCCATTCAGCCTACTGTTTTAAGTCGTTTACCCCCATACAGGTGTCTATTTCTTCATGGCGAGCAGTAGCGAGCCAGCATATTTAAAAACAAAACAAAATTGACAACACGATAAATTTGCACATTTTTCTATACAAAAAATGTCTCCGGCGAAGCCAGATTTGTCCATACAATGTTGGCTCTCTACCGCTCACCAGGAAGAAATTGACACCTTGATGGGGATAAGCATCATAAAACAGTAGGCTGAATTGGGTCGAATGGATACAAGCCAGAGAAAGAGAGAAAAGGAGAGAAACAAAGCATGTCACCCCCCTTAACCCGTTCAGTACCAGTTCCGTCACTTTAATTTTATACGGAATACTAATATATGATTTTATTCAGCTTAAGAAGGGCCTCCAGTAATTAACAAGCTTCGAACTATCATAATTAACCCAATTTACTACCACATATCGTTCTGTAACTACAAAACTTCTTCTAATTATACCTAGAATACGATTAAACAGACGTCGCTGGTACGGAAAGGGTTAAGGGGGGAGGGGTTTATTTATTGGTTGATTTATTTGTTTATCTATTATTCTTTTAGTTTTCTCCCTAGACCTCCATCAATCTAAATAAATCATCCCCAAGATCTCCCTTCTAGGTAAATTTGTATATTTTTTGGTAGAAAAATGTCCCGGCCGAAGGCTAATTCCTCCTAAATTACAGGCTTACTATCGCTCGTCAGGAAATAATCAACACCTAAATGGCCCGAAAGGTCTTAATATTGACAAAGAAAAGGCGCACAAATCTTAAAATCACCAAACTAATGGGCCGAACGTCTTAAAATCTGAAAACTAATGGGACTAAACGTGAGGGAGAAGGTGGGCCAGAAAAAACAACACTTCCCCCGTAAGGACAATAACGTCAGAAGATGTAAAGGGTGGGACACGACCTCTGAACCTGACTGTACGGTAGCGCTAATAAGTCATGTCTCAGCTGTCATTACGTCTAGCTCGCTCTGTGCTGTATTAATGTCTGTCAGATGTTGAATTAGGTGGTTAAGTGTAGGAACATGTAGGTATATCTCACTCAAAATGAAGAAATCATGTTTAGATATTGTTGATCAAAATATACTTGGTGCCGAGACATGACTTATTTGGCCGACTGAACACCCCTCTCTCTGGTCTCTGGGTCTTCTCCTGGGTGACCTAGCTGTGTGTGAATTTGTGTTTTGTCTGTATTTGTTCGTTGTTTTATGTTGTGTTTTGTATTTCCCCTGTTCTTGCTCTGTCTTGAGGCGGCCACCCCCAAGAAAAAAAAACAAAAACAAATGGAGAATTAAATAGAAAATCAAAATTAAAAACATTGGAAAAGTGGGGATTTTGCCTGAGCATATAGATAGATAGATAGATAGATAGATAGAACACCCCTCTCACCTGTAATGCCCTGTTGTCTGGGGTTTGAGCAACTTGCGTCCACCGGCGAACTTGTCCCTGTAGGCGGAGAACAGGCGGGTCAGTGGGTGCCTCACGGTTAGCACTGATGGGCCAGACTCCAGGCCCTCCTTAATGGCACGGTCATTTAGCTGGACACTTAACATAAGAGATTTGAGAACTATATAGAAGTCACTAAGTTAATGGAGGATAATAATAATAATAATAATAATAATAATTATAATAATGGTAATAATGACACTATTACAAAATAACTATATTTATTATAATAAAAAGTCAAAAATAATAATAACAATGATTATTATTAAAGTTAGCAAAAACGTTGTCCAGGGTTCAAGCGGTGTTGCATGCGGGGTAGGCCTACTGTATGTGTAGGATACAAGGGCTGTGTACAAGGTTATGTGTAGGATACAAGGGCTGTGTACAAGGTTATGTGTAGGATACAAGGGCTGTGTACAAGGTTATGTGTAGGATACAAGGGCTGTGTACAAGGTTATGTGTAGGATACAAGGGCTGTGTACAAGGTTATGTGTAGGATACAAGGGCTGTGTACAAGGTTATGTGTAGGATACAAGGGCTGTGTACAAGGTTATGTGTAGGATACAAGGGCTGTGTACAAGGTTATGTGTAGGATGCAAGGGCTGTGTACAAGGTTATGTGTAGGATACAAGGGCTGTGTACAAGGTTATGTGTAGGATACAAGGGCTGTGTACAAGGTTATGTGTAGGATACAAGGGCTGTGTACAAGGTTATGTGTAGGATACAAGGGCTGTGTACAAGGTTATGTGTAGGATACAAGGGCTGTGTACAAGGTTATGTGTAGGATACAAGGGCTGTGTACAAGGTTATGTGTAGGTACAAGGGCTGTGTACAAGGTTATGTGTAGGATACAAGGCTGTGTACAAGGTTATGTGTAGGATACAAGGGCTGTGTACAAGGTTATGTGTAGGATACAAGGGCTGTGTACAAGGTTATGTGTAGGATACAAGGCTGTGTACAAGGTTATGTGTAGGATACAAGGGCTGTGTACAAGGTTATGTGTAGGATACAAGGGCTGTGTACAAGGTTAGGAGTGTAATCTTTTTAAAGTTGTGGTTGTTAAGGAGTTTGCTTATTTGGTTGTGGCAGTTTAGGAGTGTGATAATTTAAGTTGTGTCCATTAAGGAATGTGGCTGGTTTGGTTGTGACCAGTTATGAGCGTGGCTGTTTTGTATGTGACTGTTTAGGAGTATGAACATTTTGGCTGTGGAAATTATAATTGTGGCTGTTTAACCCTTTCAGTACCAGCGACGTGTGTTATATTTTATTCTAGCTAGATTTAGACGATATTATGCAGCTTAGGAAGGATCTGTGATAGTTAAAAGGGTTGGTTGAGATAGTTTGAAGCCTTATTATTGCTAGAGGTCTTTTGTAAGCTGAATAAAAACCTGTAATAGTGGCCAGAATATGATGAAAAGGACGTCGCTAGTACTGAACGGGGTTAAGATTCTAGCCATTTCAGTTGTGGCCATACAGAAGTGTGGTCTTTTTTGGTTGAAGCCTTTTCAAAGTGTGGCTGTTTTGGATGTGGCCTTTTAGGAGTGAGGCTGTTTTGGTTGTAGCTCTTTAAGAGAGTAGCAGTTTTGGATGTGGCCTTTTAGGAGTACGTCCGCTTTGGTTGTGGCCACGAGGAATGTGGCCATTATAGTTGTGGCCAATAAGGAGTATTGGTAATTTTATGTAGGCAGTTTAGGAGTGTAACTGTTTTGGTTTTGTCTGTTTAGAAGTGTGGCTGTATTGCTTGTGGTTGATTAGAAGTATGTATGTTTAGGTTGTAGCCATTAAGGAGTGTGGCTGTTTTAGTTGTGGCCGTTTAGGAGTGGAGTGTGGCCCTTTTGGTTGTGACCGTAAAGAAGTGTGGTTGTTAAAGAGTGTGGCCGATTTGGTTGTGAGTATTTTTGAATGTGGCCATTTGGGTTGTGGCCGTCAATGACTGTGGCTGTTTAGTTGTGGCCATTTAGGAGGGCGGCCATTTTGGTTGTGGTCCTTTTTAGGAGTGTGGTAGAGAAAGAGAGAGAGAGAGTTAGGAAGCAGAATCAAAATATACTGATCTTTCTGAAATTCAATTATATTTAGCCCTTTATCACAAATTAGCACTCATACCCGTATTTAAGAACCACACATAATATCCTACCTAAACTTACAGTATATCGAACGAAGTTAATACAAATGAGTGATATTTTGTGATAAAGGGCTACATATCGTTCATCTTAGAAAAGAGCGCTGCATTTTGTGTCTGCTTATCTCGTTCAAAAATGTTTACGGCAACACTCTAATATGCTTATAAAATACGGGGGGCATTAGCTTGAAAAGCCTTCTGCCACCGTGCTCCTCAATTACTCATTTTTGAAGCATGAAAAGGGTTTGGGATCAGGATTTCTGGCCTACCTATAATGAACAGGGGTATAGTATGCCCTCATCAAGTTGTGGTGTCTATAGTAAAGTAAATACACTCGTTCTCAAGGGTAGATTCTTAAACAATACCAAGAGTGATGAAATGAGTAGCAATTAACTGCATTGTTTATGAAAGTAGGTGATAATAAAGTTTTCTTTCATATATCAACACTCGGTTCCATCAATCAATCAATCAATGGGGGCATACACCGTGCCAGCGCATAGCCGCGCTCACTCTCTGACTCCACTCCACGGGATCTTCACAGTTCCATAGTCTTAATTTGATATTCTGTTGAAAATACCTATTCCACATATTTAAGAATACAGTCCTTTGACTGGTGGACTTGGAAAAAGTGGTATGTATCCTGTATATTCAGAGACTCATCCAGCAATCGTATTCTGCACATTTTTGTTAATATATCCAAAACAACTAGTCCTCTAAACAAAACATTTGCTTCATTGAAAATATCTTGAAAGGTGATTTTGCAAAAGTTGAGAATTTGTTAAGTCATTTAGAAAACATGCATGCAATACATTAACCGGTAAACATATCAAATTAGTGTGATGATAGTTATATATCTTACCTCGCTTTTATTTTAGTCGTCCATTTTGGGGTGTGAAGGTTCTGTGGTTGAGGATAGATACCTTGCATGTTCAACAGGTGCATTACCCAAGTGGAGGAGCCAACCTGCAAATACATTACCGGTACCATAAAATAGACTAACTTCAGACATTAGACATATTTGGATAACGTGTAATGAGCTACAGTTATGGGTAAACAATTTGAAAGAATGGATAAACACTGCATACATAAATATTTACTTCCACACTACCGAACCAATTCCTTAAGTAGACCATAATACATTTTATTAAGTTATATCCAAAGCTACCTCCCTGTCCAGAGGTAACTATTTTTTACTGGCACATACAGCTGCCTCCAATATTCCATTTTCTTCCTACCAGTTCGATACATGTATAATGATATGCTTGTAGTACCCTGATAGGCTGCCACCTCTCAACCCCTGATACTACCCCCTGACACCACCTCTATTCCTCTGACGCCACCTCTATTCCACCTGACACCACTTTTCAACCCCCGACTTCTTGCCCCCTGACACCACCTCTCACTCCCTGACAACACTTCTCGCCCCCTGACACCACCTATCACTCCTTGACATCACCTACCACCCCCTGACACCACCTCTTACACCCTGACACCACCACTCACCCCCTGAAACCACCTCTCGCCCCCTGACATAACTTCTCACCCCCTGACACCACCTCTCACTCCCTGACATCATTTCTCACTCCGACAACACCTCTCACTCCCTGACATCATTTCTCACTCCCTGACACCACCTATCTTACCCGGACACCACCTCTCACTCCCTGACATCACCTCTCACTCCCTGACATCACTTCTCACTCCCTGACATCACTTCTCGCCCTCTGACACCACCTATCACGCCCCGATATCATTTATCGCCCCATAACACCACCTCTCAATCCCTGACATCACTTCTCACTCCCTGACACCACCTCTCGCCCCCTGACACCACCTATCGTACCCTGACACCAGCTTTCAACCCTTGACACCAGCTCTCAACCCCTACTACCACCTTCCACCCACTGACACCACATCTCACCCCCTGACACCACTTAACACCGCCTTCTACCCCCTGAAACCAATTAAACATCACTCAGTACCACACCTGACACCCCTCAACCCCTGACACCACTTAATACCACCCCTGAAATCACTTCCTACCCATGGAAACCACCTAAATACCATTTAGTACAACACCTGCCATTCCTCCAATCCCTGACACCACTTATGTTGTATCAGCCACTACGAAAAATACACCAGACAGAAAGCAGGATAAGAGAGTAACTACCACTTCACCTCTGTGCTCTGTACCACCCCCTGCCAAGAAAATGGAGAAGACGGAAATGAAGAAATAAAATAGCGGCCACATCCCCGTCACCCCCTCCCTACTTGGGTATGCAGGTGGGCGGATTAACACCTCCCAGGAGAAGGGACTTAACTACATGCAGCAGCAGCTTCTTGGATCAGCCCTTCTTACACTCAAGCCACCAGCAGCAGGAGAAGACAGAAAAACATTTATAATCAATCTGTGGTAAAATCAATCAACCTTCCTGGTACACCCCTCTCAGCCAAATTTTCACTTCCAGAATGATTGAAAAACAACTTAGCTCAAAACACACACTCTCATAAATGTAACTAGACTTAATACCAGGATCTGACAATACCTCTACGGCTTCGTTTTAGTATTGGATTCGGGATATTATCCGTCTTGTTTTGCAAATTACAACACAGCACTACAGATACCATAGACGTTAAGTTTAGCTAGTTATACACTTGTGATTCTATGTTAATGTTATTTAGGATTGTAAATGTTATATTTCCCTTGCATTCTGAATGTGCCAAGGCTTTTAATTAATTGTAAACTGTCACTATATAATGTTCGTCATGACTTATAATAAATCATATCTAATAGTAGCCTACAGAGAAATCATATTCTGATATATATATATATATATATATATATATATATATATATATATATATATATATATATATATATATATTATACTGTATATAAATATATATATATATCTGAGTTATATAATTCATTCTTAACTAGATTTGGTACTGCCGCTCAGCCTCTCCTGTTTATCATAGTTTTGTTTCCATATTTCATCGAAAACCAAAGATATTTGTGATATTGTGATATTTGTGTTCAGCCTTCAGTATTTTATACCTCAGCCCTCAGCAGTTATTATTGTATTCATACTATGTTCTTATACGAGTTATACTGTATATAAAAACCCAAAATGTATACTTTGCTCAGCCCTCAGCAGTTTACAACTCAGCCCTCAGCATATATTATCCTATTCTTACTTTGTTCCTATAAGAGTTATATATACAAACCTAAAAGCTATTCGATGTTCTGTACAAGCCTTGTTTATATATCGCTGTTATATTAATAAACCTTGTAATTATTTGACTATGTATTGTTGGTAGTATATCAGTCTCCCTGTTGAAATAACCTATCGCTTATTGTAAGAGCCTGTACATATATTGTGGACAGTATCTTATATTAATACCACCACCTACACCCTGAACCCACCTAAACACCACTTAGTACCACACCTGATATTCCCTCAACCCCTAACACCACTTAATACCACCTACACCCTCAAACCACCTAAACACCACTTAATTAGTACCACACCTGCCACTCCCTCAACCCCTGACACCACTTAATACCACCTACACTCTGAAGCCACCTAAACACCACTTAGTACCACACCTGCCACTCACTCAACCCCTAACACCACTTAATACCACCTGTACTCTGAAGCCACTTAAACACCACTTAGTACCACACCTGCCACTCCCTCAATCCCTAACACCACTTAATACCACCTACACTCTGAAACCACCTAAACACCACTTAGTACCACACCTGCCACTCCCTCAACCCCTAACACCACTTAATACCACCTACACTCTGAAACCACCTAAACACCACTTAGTACCAAGTCAGACACTCCCTCACAAGAGTGAGGTGGAAGGACAGAGAGGGAGAGGTAGACCGAGAGAGGTGGAAGGATGGAGTTGAGAAATATATGCGTGAAAGCGGTGCTGGAGGAGGGGCATCGACCGACTGGGGACTGAAGTGCATGGGGGCGTTTAGTTCGTGGCCACCCCTTCGGGGATCACGGCGTCCGGCAATATATATATATATATATATATATATATATATATAGAGAGAGAGAGAGATCTACTGTATATTATACTGCATGTATATAAAGTACCGGTATAACTAAATATACACACATAACATACTGTATATAGATCTACTGTATATTATACTGCATGTATATAAAGTACCGGTATAACTAAATATACACACATAACATACTGTATATAAATCTACTGTATATTATACTGCATGTATATAAAGTACCGGTATAACTAAATATACACACATAACATACTGTATATAGATCTACTGTATATTATACTGCATGTATATAAAGTACCGGTATAACTAAATATACACACATAACATACTGTATATAGATCCACTGTATATTATACTGCATGTATATAAAGTACCGGTATAACTAAATATACACACATAACATACTGTATATAGATCTACTGTATATTATACTGCATGTATATAAAGTACCGGTATAACTAAATATACACACATAACATACTGTATATAGATCTACTGTATATTATACTGCATGTATATAAAGTACCGGTATAACTAAATATACACACATAACATGCTGTATATAGGTCTACTGTATATTATACTGCATGTATATAAAATACCGGTATAACTAAATATACACACATAACATACTGTATATAGATCTACTGTATATTATACTGCATGTATATAAAGTACCGGTATAACTAAATATACACACATAACATACTGTATATAGATCTACTGTATATTATACTGCATGTATATAAAGTACCGGTATAACTAAATATACACACATAACATACTGTATATAGATCTACTGTATATTATACTGCATGTATATAAAGTACCGGTATAACTAAATATACACACATAACATACTGTATATAGATCTACTGTATATTATACTGCATGTATATAAAGTACCGGTATAACTAAATATACACACATAACATACTGTATATAGATCTACTGTATATTATACTGCATGTATATAAAGTACCGGTATAACTAAATATACACACATAACATACTGTATATAGATCTACTGTATATTATACTGCATGTATATAAAGTACCGGTATAACTAAATATACACACATAACATACTGTATATAGATCTACTGTATATTATGCTGCATGTATATAAAGTACCGGTATAACTAAATATACACACATAACATACTGTATATAGATCTACTGTATAAATTATTATACTGCATGTATATAAAGTACCGGTATAACTAAATATACACACATAACATACTGTATATAGATCTACTGTATATTATACTGCATGTATATAAAGTACCGGTATAACTAAATATACACACATAACATACTGTATATAGATCTACTGTATATTATACTGCATGTATATAAAGTACAGGTATAACTAAATATACACACATAACATACTGTATATAGATCTACTGTATATTATACTGCATGTATATAAAGTACCGGTATAACTAAATATACACACATAACATACTGTATATAGATCTACTGTATATTATACTGCATGTATATAAAGTACCGGTATAACTAAATATACACACATAACATACTGTATATAGATCTACTGTATATTATACTGCATGTATATAAAGTACCGGTATAACTAAATATACACACATAACATACTGTATATAGATCTACTGTATATTATACTGCATGTATATAAAGTACCGGTATAACTAAATATACACACATAACATACTGTATATAGATCGAAATAATGAAATATTAAAGCGCGATACTAAACTACGAAGAATATGACCTTGATATTTAGGTAAATGTGAAATGATTGAGGTGCGGTAATAAATATAATTACTTAATCTTATCGAGCTCGACTCGAGTATTTTATATATCGTCCTTGCTTCACTCCATTAGTTTTGAAATTTTAAGACGTTTACTTCAATTGTTTGGCGATTATAAGACACTTAATTCATCCCATTTAGGTGTCGATTTTTGTTCTGGGCGAACGAAAGCGAGCCTGTATTTGAGGATAAATCAGGTTTCAGCCGGGGTCTGGGGAAGCGTAAAACTGTATTATTTATCTATTTATATATTCATGTATTTGTTGTTGTTTTTTCAGTAGAGGAGGCAAACTAAAAATATATTGTTAAAAAATGGCAAAATCAATTAAAATTTCAATATTAATTAAACCAAATCCTAATAACCCCTCAGACGTTGCACCAGATAGTGTTAAGGATGGTGGTTATTGTTTGGTCTATCTATTAATTCATTCATTTATTTTTTACTTTCCTCGCTAGACTTCCATCAAGCTTAAACAAAAAAAAAATAAATAAAAAAAAGACACCCCTTCAAGATAAATTTGTAAATTTTTCGGTAGAAAAATATCCCGGGTGAAGGCCGGTTCCTCATAAAATTACAGGCTCGCTTTCGCTCGCCAAAGAAAAATCGACTCCTATTCGGCACGAAAGGTCTTAAAATTGACAACGAAATGGGGCAAAAGGTGTTAAAATCACCATACTAATGGACCGAATGTCTTAATATCTCAAAACTAATGGGGCTAAAGGTGAGGGAGAAGGGAGACACCCCCAAAAAAAACGACTACAGGCTGACTAAAAGTGGCTACATGACCAGTGCCGGTTTGGGAAGCCTAGAGACCCTATAGTAACAGAGATCGGCCAACCTCCGCCATCTTGGGGCCACTGGTGATATATTTCTCTCTTTACACTCCAATATATCTCCATACCCATACTAAACATTGGGGAATATTGGTACAGGATAATACAGTTTGGTGTTTAGATGTCCATTCTACATCTATCTATCTATCTATTTACTCAGGCCCAATCCCCACTATTCCTATTTATTTTTTTCCTTCCGTTGTTAAGAGTCTCCCCGCAGTCCACCGGGGGAACTCTTAAGAGTCTCCCGGCAGTTCCCGGGTTAAGGAAGCCGTACTTGCGATCTGAAAGTAGATTATTTGAATGACAAATGCTTAAGAATTTTTAGATTAAGAATAATTATATTAAATTTGTTTAGAGAAAAAAGAAATGAGAGTAATTGGACGATAGTTGAAAGATTGAGAGTGGTCACCCCTCTTTGGGACAGGTTGAATGAGAGCAACCTTCCACCAAGTAGGGAAGATGCTGGAGGAAGGACAGAGACACAAGAGTTTGCCTAGACAGGGAGTCAGCATGGAAATACAGTTCTTGAGTACAACAGAAGCAACACCATCTAGTCTGTATGCCATCTTAGTATTAAGGCCAGAGAGGGCAGAATGTACATCCTTAGAATATAGTAGGATATTAGGCATAAGAGAGTTGGGAGTGGAGAGGCAGGAATATCACCAGAATCATCCAAAGTCGAGTTGTTATCGAAAAATTAAGCAAAGAGCTCAGCTTTGTCAGAGGAAGATGTGACAGTGGTGCCATTAGAGTGGAAAAGAGGAGGGAAAAACGAAGAAGAAAATTTGTTGGAGAGGCTTTTGGTTAGCTGCCAGAAAGCATATGCACCATGTCTCACAATCTTAAAAGGGTTAATTCCTGTCATTCACTTAAAACAGCTGTCCAAGGTTCATATCTAGGTCATAGGACTTACAGAAGTACAGTCGAGAGTATAAATAGCGACGCATCCACACGAATCAATATCGATCACAAACGAAATTAAAGTTGCAAGCAACATTGTCCGGGGTTCGAGCGGTTTTGCAAGCAGGGTATTGTGTTGTATACAAAAGCTGTGTCACAGATATCAAAAGATCATTTAACTTATCGGGCATGGAGAAACTACAGAAGGAACAGATTGTGCAAACAAAGAAGAGCGAGAGAGGGAGAGATTGGCTGTATAAGGGATCTGCCTCTATTCATTTAGTAACAGAGTTGTGGAGATGTGGAATAGGGTACCGAGTGCTATAATGGGATCAAGAACAATAGAGCTTCAACTTGAAATTAGATAGAACGAGATGGGTTGGGTGTGAAAGGGATCTGCTATGTGTAGGTCAATCGGCTCTCTGCAGACTCCCGTTTTCATATTTTTTTATGTTCTCATTTGTGAGGGAGAGAGAGAGAGTATGGCAAGAGAGAATAGGATGTCGTAAACGTAAGGAAGATAGCGATAAATATGAGAGAGAGAGAGAGCGCAGGATGGGTTGGGTGTGAAAGGGATCTGACATGTGTGGGCCAATCGACTCTCTACAGACTTCGGTTTTCTTATGTTCTCATTTGTGAGAGAGAGAGAGAGAGAGAGAGACTAGGATGTCATAAATGTAAGGAAGACAGAGATAAATGAGAGAAAGTTTTTATGAGATGGGTTGGGTATGAAATGGATCTGTCTCGTGTGGGCCAATTGGCTCTCTACAGAGTCCCATTTTCTTATGTTCCTATTTTTTACAATTGTGTTTTGGTTGCAGGTATATGATAACATGGGTGTATAGTAAGCAGTGTAAATAACAAACAGGTAACATTTATGAGATGGGTTGGGTGTGAAAGGGATCTGCCTTATGTGGGGCACTTGGCTCTCTGCAGACTCCCATTTTCATCTTGGTTGCATGTGTAAGGGATCTGCCTCATTTGTACCGGTGTGCAAACAAACAAGAGCGAGAGAGAAAGAGATTAGCTGTGTGAGGGATCTGCCTCTATTCGCTTGGTAAAAGAGTTGTAGATATGTGGAATAGGCTACCGAGTGTTATAGTGGGATAAAAAACAATAGAGCTTCAACATCAAATTTGATAGGACGAGATGGGTTGGGTGTGAAAGGGATCTGCTGTGTGTGGGCCAATCGGCTCTCTGCAGACTACCATTTTCATCTTGGTAGCATGTGTAAGGGATCTGACTCATTTGTACCAGTGTGCAAGTAAGAGAGAGAGAGATTGGCTGTGCAAGGGATCTGCCTCTCATAACAGAGTCGTAGATATGTGAAATAGGCTACCTAGTGGGATCAAGAACAATAGAGATTTCAAGATAAAATCAGATAGTCATATGGACGAAATGGGTTGGATGTGAAAGGGATCTGCCTTTTGTGGGCCACTTGTCTCTCTGCAGATTCCCATGTTCATCTTAGTTGCATGTGTAAGGGATCTGCCTCATTTGTACCGGTGTGTAAACAAATGAGCGACAGAGAGAGACTCGGTGTGTAAGGGATCTGCCTCTATTCGTTTAGTAACAGAGTTGCAGATAATGTAGAATAGGCTACCGAATCCTATAGTGGGATCAAGAACAATAGAGTTCAACATAAAATTAGATAAGACGAGATGGGTTGGGTGTGAAAGGCTGCCACGGGTGTGTTTGGCCACCATTTTGGATATCATACCAAAAGTTGCCCAATACAAAAATGCACCTTGTGTCAAAGTTTGGTCCCGATCGGACAAGCAGTTCCGGATTATTGCGTAGTAAAAACCGGACTATATATATTTTTATGGAAGAATGCAATACTCTTGAACCCCTGAAGACGTTGCTTGCTGTTTGAGGGAGGAGGAAAGGTAAGTCACACTACACCAACAAAAATAAAAACTTTGAAGGTCTAGAACTTTGTTATTAAACTAAGCATTTGGCAAAGGGAGGAATTGTTAAAAACTTTAGCCAATACTCTGCTATTCACCAAAAATAAATTTGAATTATCATTATTATTTGGTAGGGTAGGTATATATAGGCAGGTTGGTTAAATAATTGCTGGAATTCGTAGGGACTCTTAACTATTTTGAGAGAGTTAAATTTAAAAAAAAATTATGGATCTGAATGATTAATATAACTATTATAAAGCAAAACTAGGGGATGCAAGGAAGCCTATGGACTGAAGACTGAAAACATTGTGTGGGTACCTCACACGGTTTTAAAGTAATTTATGAATACACAGTTTTCAATGCTGCGGCCAAACTATTCCACCAATTTCTAGTCTTTTGGTACCAAAACGTTCGGAATTGCAAGTCGCACCCAACTACGCAAACATGGCTTTGATCATCTGCGTAGTTTTCAAGATGTGGATTTTTAAGTGTTCTCATGGTTTTTTTCAAGATTGCCGGAAAAAAAAAACACGTGCAAAGCAAAACCTTTTCCATAATATTTGTGGAGGATTAATAGTGGAGTCCATATGCCAAAGCCTAATCATTTCCTATGAGTGGGAGGGACGGTATTTAGGTTTCAAATTTTTCGGGAAATCGGCTGCCATGGACCTGTTTGGCCGCCATTTCGGATGTTTAGCATATCAAAAGTTGCCCAATACAAAAACACACCTTGTGGGAAAGTTTGATCCCGATCCAAAAAGCGGTTCTGGAGTTAATGCGTATAAACCAGTGTGAAAAAATAATTTGGAAGAATAAGAAGATTTAATGATTACAATAGGGGTTCCCCGCAGGGTTCGAACCCCTAATAATGCATTCATTATCTATACCGGGTAGTCCAAACCTCCGGCTTTTTTTATCTTTATCTCCTTTTCTATCTTTCCCTGGCTTGTATCCATTCGGACCCATTCAGCCAACTGATTTAAGACGTTTATCCCCATCCAGGTGTCGATTTCTTCCTGGCGAGCGATAGTGAGCCAGCATTGTATGGAGAAATCCGGCTTTGCCGGAGACATTGTTCTATCGAAAAATGTATAAATATAGCTTGCTGTCAAAACAAAAATATATATATGCTGGCTCGCTACTGCTCGCCAGGAAAATATTGACACCTGGATGGAGATAAACGTCTTAAAACAGTAGGCTGAATAGGGCCGAATGGATACAAGCCAAAGAGAGAGGGAGATAAAGAGAAAAAAAAGGTGGGCTCCCTTAACGGTTCCAAATTTCTAAGTGGCATACCCTTATAATATAATTATGTACGAAAGCTGTGATGCTAACCAGGTAGAGTCGACCCCTTCATTAACCCCTTCAGCAACATGACGCCTTTTTACCTTGGATTCTGGCTAAAATTGGATGATTGTATGCAGTTTAAGAAGGACCTATGTTACGAAGAGGGTTTATTGAGATCGTATTTACCCATTTGAATAGCATAGGTAAATAATAAACAAAAGACAATCATCTAATGGTTTCCAAAATGTGATGAATATTACGTAATGGTGGTGAAGGGGTTAAGAAACGTTTGTGCTAAGCTGAATAAAATAGTCTGGCGCTAGCTGGAATTCAAATTTGACTTGATATTTTCGAGTCGTAGTAACACCCGTGCTAATATAATGTACATTATATTTAGGTCTTCCAGTAGATGGTGCTATTCCTCTTTATATCATCTCAATCATCAAACAATTATATTCAGATTAGGAAGAATCTACGGGGGTGAGGGATAACTGAGATTGTTTGGACCTAATACATTTTCAGATGTCCTTCCTGAGCTGAATATTAGTGTCCAGTGTTAACCAGAATCAAATTAATATAACTACGCCATTATAATGAAAGGGAACCTAGTTTATCTTCTAAAACTATACAGCAACAACGTTCCTCAGAAATTTAGAGCTTGTACTGAAGAAAGAATAACATAAATAATTAATACACAACAAATGCTGTGTATTCAACTGTATCAAAATGGTACAGATAAATAAGTATTTAGGGGGGTGACCTGCTGTTTTCCTCTCCTTTTCTCTCTTAGGCCTACTCTGGCTTGTATCCATTCGGCCCCGTTCAGCCTACTGTTTTAAGACGTTTATCCCCATCCAGGTGTCGATTTCTTCCTGGCAAGCGATAGCGAGCCAGCAATATATGAAGAAATCCGGCTCTGCCGGAGAAATTTTTCTATAGAAAAAAGTTCAAATTTAGCTTGCTGTCAAAACATTATTTAAATATGCTGGCTCGCTACCGATCGCCAGGAAAAAAATGACACCTGTATGGGGATAAACGTCTTTAAAAACTAGGCTGAATGGTGTCAAATGGATAAAAGCCAGAGAAAGAGAGAAAAGGGGAGAACAAAAGCAGGTCACCCCCTTAAACCGTTTAGGCTACATAAAACAAATGTTAAACATAAAAATATTACAGGTAATATATGATTTTTTGTAACAACTCGAAGTTCAGAAGTATTGTAGATTGAAAATCATTTAGTAATTTACAGAGTTCTACTATTAACCCCTTCAGTCCGATGACGTCTTTTTACCTTTGATAGAGGCTAAAACTAGACGATTTTATGGAGTTAAAGAAGGATCCATGCTATTCAGATGGATTATTCAGATCACATTTATCTCTTTGAGTCCTAGAGGTTGATTATAATCTAAAGAAAATCATCTAATGGCAACCAGAATATGATGAAATAATCACCATCGTGCTGAAGGGGTTTAGGCGATATTAGAGATAACATATGCAGTGTGAGAGTACCTTTGGTGTGACACAGGCAAAGAGATGGTAGGATGGGGCGTAGTAGATGAACAATGTACTGGGATTGTTGAAGGACTGGGGAGGAAGTGTTTGGCATTCCCTCTTGATCCGCTCCTTACGTTCCCTCAGTCTCCGGGCGATCATGTCAGACTGGGCAGGGGAGAGGCCGTGGTGATTAAGGGGAGACTGGCCGTTTGTTTGGTCTATTAATTCATTTATTCATATGTTTTTTTTAGTTTCCTCCCTAGACCTCCATCAAGCTTAGAAAAACACCCCCTAGACCCACCTTCAAGATAAATTTGTACATTTTTCGGTAGAAAAATATTCCGGCCAAAGGCCGATTCCTCTTAAAATTGCAGGCTCGCCAGGATATAATCGACACCTAAATGGCACGAAAGGTCTTAAAATTGACAACGAAATGGGCGTGAAAGGTGTTAAAATCGACAAACTAATGGGCCGAACGTCTTATCATCTCAAAAGTAGTGGGGCTAAGCATTAGGAAGAAGGGGGTCCAGAAAAACGGTCTGCCTCACCTTAATGTTGCTGTTTGGGGCGTTGGTGTGATGGTTGGTGGAGTTAGAGGTGAGGGGCTTGTCGGCAGAGGCTTCAATGGTTGCCGAAGAACGCGTAGTGGTGTTTCCGGCTACTGATATAGTACCTGTTCTGTCGCCCTCTGTATGCTCGTCCCTTGTGTCCTGTAATCGACTGCTGGCCAAGGCATCGTGGTTGTCTCTCTCTTCTTCTTCTTCTTCCCTGGTGTTGCTCTCCTTATCCGTCCACCCAGAGAGCGGTGAGGGGTCGTTGGCTGAGTTCAGGACGTTGACTAATGGCGCTAATTGTGGCTTTAAGTGGCTAATGAAGAGTAAGATGGCCGAGGAGAAGACGGTGACGACCATAATTCGTCTTACACCATTGGAAATCATGGCTGTAGTTGCTTCTAATAGATTTGTTATGGTTTTCGTCAGCAAGTCTTGATGTAACAAGCACGGTTATCACACGTCGACATTAACATTACTGGTTCGAGTGTTGCTTTCAGGGTGACACTGGTAAACTTCACCCATTAGTTTGGCGATAATAAGACGATTCACCCCATGCAGGTGTCGATATTTTGGGGAGCAAGCTATAGCGAGCCTGTACTGAAAAGAAATCGGCCTTCGACCAGGACATGTTTTCGAAAAACGTACAAATTTAGCTAGAAAGGGGTCTGGGTAAGTGTGCATATTATTATTATTATAATTATTATTATTATTATTATTATTTTTATTTATTTTTTTATTTATTTTTTAGCATGAAGGAAGTCTGGGAAGGCATTTTTGGTAGCCTAGGGGACAAACAGGAATACATTGCTCGAAAATGGTAATAGTTGTGGCTGCAAATGGTCAATGAGGCATGGCTGAGGAGAGGACGGTGACGACCACAACAATTTTTCTCACACCATTGGTAATCATGGCTATAGTGCTCGCTAATCTAACAAAAACGCCTTCCCAGACTGGATGCAAATTAAACAATGCCCACCCAAACTCCTATCTCGCTAAATTCGTAAATTTTTCAATAGAAAAATGTCCCGTCCCAGGGCTGATTTGTTTCAAGTTGCCGGCTCACTATCACTCGGTCAGGAAAACAAAGACATGAATGGGGCGAAGCGTTTATTATCGCCAAACTAATGGGATGAAACGACTTAAAATCTCCAAACTATGGAGCGAATCAAGTGTTACGACCGGGCACTCGGGTACACTAGGGCTCTTACACAGGACTCGAGTATGGCTCGCTGCCACAACGGAAACACACGATCCCAACCCCAGAGTACTGCCAGCCGAACAAAAAACGCCACTACCCTCCAGAGTTCTATCTGCTATAACGGGGTATACAAGAACTCGGTACTAGCGTTTCACACAACAGACTAATAACTAGACGGGAGTTATCTAGTCTGGTCAACAATCAAACAAAGAAGAAAGTACTACAACACTAAAGAATAGTGTTGGCCGAAGCCGAAGTAATCCACCCTTGAACTAAGAACTTAAGAAGTCCTCCACCCTCTACTTCGGATTGGCACTATTACGTTACGTTAAACAATAGTCCTCGAGCATCAAGCAAGGAATCTTCTGATAAGTTAGATGCTTCTCGAATACTCATAAGAAGTAAGTATCGGATTTTGAACAGCAATTTAATGAATAACTCACTGGTAATTAAAGGCTTTAAATTGACATAAGAAGAATTATAAGAATAAGCAATAGGATATGGCAAACATTAAGAAGAAGTACTCCGACAATGCACTGGCAATAGCCTACTAAGATTGTGCTCGTGGGCCACTAATCTCTGAAGTAGCTAAGCGTGCCACACATGAAATCAATAGTGCATAAACAATAATATACATAAGGAGAAGCTTCAATACTATGCTGTATCTGCTGGTCGAGCAAAGTCTAGCTGGGATACATAAGGTTAAGAGACAATGGCTGAGCAAGCGGCTCGTAGCCTAGCGAGGTCCTTAAGACTGTGCGGCCAAATTACGGTAATTGACGGGATGCTCTCTTGAGAGATCCAGATCACTAGTATCTGGTTCTCTCCTGGCGATCCTCTCAAAGTCAAGCAAATGAGATAGCACAGTGTTGGGTGGCACAGGCAAAAGCCCTCACTCGCAACACAGTGCTAAACTCCCACGGTACACAGTCAGAAAGACCACCTAGGCGTTCCACGTCTCCGTTGCAATTGTACTGGTTCAACCGCAACCTAGTACTCATAGGAAATCACAACTCAGAAACCCTATCCCAGTCTAGCATTGCCTAAACCAGCAGAAAACAGGAACATGAATAATCGCACACAGGGAAATGCATATACGAGTGCAACAAACATCAATCAATCCTATTCTAGTTAACCCTTCCAAAAATAGGCTATCTAACAGGCACTTATCTCGTGAGAACTCAAGCGATAATACTTTGGCTGACTAAATCTGCACCAAAGGGGTCATTGAGGTTATAAAGGGTCGAGAAGGGAAGAAGATAGGCTGTTCAGAGAGTAGAGAAAGTTCACATCAGTCGGAAGAATATATATAGTTGCAAGGGATATAAGAAGTCGCTCTGCCTGATGAGTTCTGAAGAATGGTGGCAAGAACCTCTCCTCCTACACTCGGCCCTCCAGCGGCATATCTCAAACTACTTAAGGACCGCCCACTGACAATCATTACGTAACATTCTCTCTCAATCTGGGATCGACAAAGGACTTCCCACGCGCTGAGAAGGAGGAGGGAGGAGGGAATTAGGCCTACCTGCAGCGTGGCGCACTCACTGTTCCCCGTTACGTAATATCTCTCGCTCTCTCCTCTCACCATTACACATAAGTCCCACACACAATACTCATAACCAACGATATAAAATAGAACTCGTTGACTCAGATGAAAACAAAATACATATTTATAATACTTATAGTACAACGGCTCACATAAACTAAGTTAGGAAACTCTACACAGACTACAGCCAAAGTTCCTGCCCTGACGATCCCAGCGAGAGTGGGGCCCGACTGGGCGTTCTGTACAGCATGCTCATACTCGACATGCGTCACACCTCCCCCAAGATTTTACTTGCTCAACCCTGAGCTAAAATCTGATATACAGAACCCCATCAAGCCCCCCACACCCAGCGACCGCATGGCACTAAAACAAAGCTGAGATTATCACAAAAACACATCTTATAAAAAAAAAATTCACATTTCATAACTCCTCCCAACAATAGTAAAAGACATAATATCATGCTCCCAGAGCGAGCTTACAGCAGCTCAGCCGTTTGATAGTTCATGGACTACTCAAACTCTATAGGCTATGACAAACTTATACAATTATCTATAACAAAAGAAAGAGTTTTTTTTTATGATTTTTATATTTTAATATGTTTTTTCCGGCTGCACTATAAGGGCAGCCTATTTTTTCTTCTATACCAAACGCTCAACTCCTGCTTTACGACCCAATACGCTGGGCTACAACCGCGAGCCAACAAGCACCAAGCGCAAAATACTACTCAAACTAAAGCAGGAGGCTACCCGTGTGTCAATCTACCCAGGATCATATACCCTTGAACGACCATCTGCAACCACGTTGTCACAACCGGCAATATGGCGTATGTCCAGGTTATATACCAATAACCTTAGTGACCACCTGGTCAGCCTCATATTCCGATTGTGAAACTGGTCCAAGATCTTGAGAGGGTGATGATCTGGGTAAACTACAACGACCGGACCATAGGCTGGAACATAGACCTCGAAATGCCCCAGCGCATCATCGTCCTTTTCACTTTCATTCATCAGGTTCTGAAACGTTGCTAGTGCATTCTTAAGTCCGTCAGGCATAACATTGCACTGGTAGGTACTCCCGTCCACAACAAAACCACATACCTCTTTAGCACGCTCGGACAAAGTTACAAGCAACGACCACTCACGACATTCCTTATCCCTCAGACCCTTCGTCCACACGTAATCCAGCTCTGCTTGCACCATAGGCTGTCGAGCAGGATTTATACGGTAGGGAATTAAACTGAGCCTTGCACTATCTCCAGCCTGCATGTCGGATTCTACCCCGTACATCAGGCCTGGAGAAGCAACAAACATGCGAAAGTACTGCCATAGCCTAGTAAATAACTGCCTTGCACTGTCTCCACGAACAACATGCCTAGTGCCCTCCCACAACCCAGCCGAGACCGCAGCTTCTAACCTGTAGTCTCCCTCCTTCTCCACCTTCGTCCCTAGAACAGCCAGGTCATGAGAGGGACAATCAGTACCACCTGTGCAGTCACTCCCATAGTTCATTATTGCTAAGGTTTCCCCGCCGATACCGTACATGCGCACCCCCGCATTCCTTGTGACGACATCTGCCTGCGCAGCATCACCGCTTTCAGCGACATGGCCAGATACAGTCGGTCTATGGTAGGGCTGTTGCATTAGACTAGAGCAGCGTTGGGAGGCTATGCGACGACCGGGCACTGCGATACCACAGCCGACCTTACCAATCTGCTCAATGTCCTCCTTTTGACCACCACCCTTGGCAGCCATGGGTCGACCCTGACCTGGCAACCATGCCAAAGCCTCGTCGCCCACCTTGAACCACCGAAACAACGAGGCTAACGGTCTTTCAACATTCACGTGACCTGCCCGTGGAACATCTTGCACCGCCCGAGTTGTGAGACTCAGGGGCTCGGCACGACCAGTGGGGTATGAACCGAGCTGGTGCTGGAGTGCTGCACACTGCTGCTCAGGCAGGTGCTCTAGCGCTTCCACAGCCACCAGACTCGTGTCCCCCGCCCACTGTTCCGCCGAGACATGACAATCCCTTCTCTCCTCCACCTGTGCCCTACTGCCCCCCTCTCCTTCTCCACCTTGGCCGCGGCAGACCAACGCAGGGACAGTAGGCTGCTCAGGTGGTTGCCTCACAAACTCCTCCAACAGGTTCACATGACATGCTTCCCCGTCCTCGTGTTTAATCTCGACAGCACCATTACCACACTTCTGAACTTCCGGATCCTCCAACTGCAGTTTACAAATATCTGAGGGAACCAACCTGTCTAGATGCTTCCGAAGCAACCCAAGTCCTCCCCCAATATCAAACTGAGCAACCCTTTTTTCTCTCCGTGTGCAACGTTGCTGCCTCGGAGTCTCTTCCGGCCCTACCTCCTCACTAGCTGTGACAGGTCCTGGGGCCTCTCCAGACTCTAACATAGGTGCCAATACTGAATCACCCAGGAGAGCCGCCGAGTCAAAACTCTTAAAACCAACTCCAGCTTTAGCCTCCTCCTGTTGATCGTTCCTCTGCTGGTCTGAAGACGGAGGACTAGGCTGTGACACTTTAGCTGCCCGAGCTCGGGTGACAGCACACGCCATGGGTTCTGCCTGGCACCGCTCGACACACTCTTGCTCTTCCCTACTCACGTCGGCCGTCCTCTCGGCAACGACTAAGGGTAGAACCTCAGAAGCGGGCATTGCAAAGTCGTTGCCGAGAAGAAGGTCGACGCCCTCCACTGGCAGTTTCTCCACAATCCCGACATCCAATTCACGTGTCACACCATCCACCTCCAACTCCAACCGCACCAGCGGGTATGACCGAGTTGCATTAATACCCTGCACCACTACCACCCGAGCCGCATTTATAGGGTAGCCAGTCAAGTTATTCATCAGAGTCTGGGAAGCACCTGTATCACGCAAGACCTCTACTCCATGCTTGCGCCCCGCCCACATCACGCAACCCCGTCCTCTATGGTCGCAAAAAACATCCTGAGCAGGGTTCGAGCCTCCCAGGTGCTTCTGCATTGGCTGTGCCTCAGCCTCTGACGAACTGCCCCGGGCAAACTCAGAAAACTTCGGAGACACACCAATGTTGCAGGCCAAAGACACAGCTGCTGTAGGTGGTTTGCTAGGACAGACTCTTGCAAAGTGCCCCTTTTCATGACAATGATAACACTCCAACTCCCCTCTGGGCTTCCCTTGGTACTGGGAAGGGCCCGGCCCCTTCTTAAATGGGACGGTGCTAGTCTTGTGGTCAGTCTTGGTATCATAGCTCTTGTACTTGTTTGCATAAGGTATATCACTAACTCGAGGGGGTGGGGCATCACGCCCCTTGTTACCTGCCTCACTACGCTGGGCAGACCCGCACCCACGAATTAGTGATAGCCGGAGGTCAGCCATCTCAGCTGCCTCCTGTAGAGTTTTAGGGTTCTTTTCTTTAATAGTTAAAGTCATATCTGCACCAGTACACTTATAAAACTGCTCGAGCAGAAACAGCTCAGTCAACTGTTCGGCCGTCTCAGCTTTCTCAGAACGTGTCCAGTTAGCAAGTGCATCTTTTAAGTCCCGGGCATGTTCAAGAAAGGTCGCCTCCCTAGTCTTCGTAACACCCCGAAACTTCAATCGATATGTTTCTGGTTGCAACTCGTATGCCCGTAGGACAGCTCTCTTCAATTCTGGGTAGTCAATGCAAGACTCTAAAGGCAGTGCATCATAAGCCTTCAGACCCTTACCCGTAAGTCTTGAGGAGACCAGAGCTGCCCACTTCTCTTCAGGCCAATTATGCTCCCTACACTTCTTCTCAAAACGATTAAAAAATTCTGTGACTTCAGTTTCACTAAATGCCGGCACCAACTTGACTAAGTGGGACAAGGACTGTTCTCTTACTTGGCCCTCATGGCCCATCCGAATCCCTGTCGACTCTGCACGAGTCTTATCTAAATCTATTTGAGCACAATATTTCTCTGAGTCGTACCTAAGCTCAGCCTCGTGCCTCCTAACCTCATTCTCCTGCCTTCTAGACTCAGCCTCAATCTCATGCTTCCTAGCCTCAACCTCAATCTCCTGCTTCCTAGACTCAGCCTCAATCTCATGCTTCCTAGCCTCAACCTCAATCTCCTGCTTCCTAGCCTCAGCCTCAATTTTAGCAAGCTCAAGTCTAAATATCATATCTGGAGACAGGCAGGAAGAGGGAGCTGCCACTACTGAAGGAGGGGGGGCAGGAACTGGGGAACCACCATACGCACCACCCGAGGGCACTCCAATCTTCCAATTCTCATCCCTCTGTGGGAGAGTGCTAACCTCCGGCAACTGAGTGGACGGCACTGTGGGAGTCGAGTGAGAGGGGATCTGGGGAGGAACCCCCCCAAACGCCCTCTCCTCCGAAACCCCATGCCGCCCACGCAACACCCAGGAAATCAGCTCCCCCTTGGACATCCCTCCTACATTGGATCTGCCCAAAACCTTGGCTATCAGGTGCAAGCCATAAATATTCACCCCAGTCAACCTCTCCTCCGTGACATGGTACTGCTTACTCACAAAAAGTCTAGCATCCTCCTCACTAGTTACTAACGGCACCTCCTCAAATGGCATCTCTCGCTCCTCGTCAGTACTAGGGCACGACATACTGAAGTTCACAAAAATTTCTCGAGACAAAAGTGTTAAACTCCCTTATGTAAGCACTAATTACTAAATTAACTGGAGTCTCTTAAATGCTCTCCTAATTGCCTTACAAAAAAAAAATATTCTTCAATATGTACGCTAAAGTACGAACAAACAAATGTTGTACAACTCTGCAGAAAATTATACTGTTCACAAAATCCTAAGCAAGGTCGCCATTTGTTACGACCGGGCACTCGGGTACACTAGGGCTCTTACACAGGACTCGAGTATGGCTCGCTGCCACAACGGAAACACACGATCCCAACCCCAGAGTACTGCCAGCCAAACAAAAAACGCCACTACCCTCCAGAGTTCTATCTGCTATAACGGGGTATACAAGAACTCGGTACTAGCGTTTCACACAACAGACTAATAACTAGACGGGAGTTATCTAGTCTGGTCAACAATCAAACAAAGAAGAAAGTACTACAACACTAAAGAATAGTGTTGGCCGAAGCCGAAGTAATCCACCCTTGAACTAAGAACTTAAGAAGTCCTCCACCCTCTACTTCGGATCGGCACTATTACGTTACGTTAAACAATAGTCCTCGAGCATCAAGCAAGGAATCTTCTGATAAGTTAGATGCTTCTCGAATACTCATAAGAAGTAAGTATCGGATTTTGAACAGCAATTTAATGAATAACTCACTGGTAATTAAAGGCTTTAAATTGACATAAGAAGAATTATAAGAATAAGCAATAGGATATGGCAAACATTAAGAAGAAGTACTCCGACAATGCACTGGCAATAGCCTACTAAGATTGTGCTCGTGGGCCACTAATCTCTGAAGTAGCTAAGCGTGCCACACATGAAATCAATAGTGCATAAACAATAATATACATAAGGAGAAGCTTCAATACTATGCTGTATCTGCTGGTCGAGCAAAGTCTAGCTGGGATACATAAGGTTAAGAGACAATGGCTGAGCAAGCGGCTCGTAGCCTAGCGAGGTCCTTAAGACTGTGCGGCCAAATTACGGTAATTGACGGGATGCTCTCTTGAGAGATCCAGATCACTAGTATCTGGTTCTCTCCTGGCGATCCTCTCAAAGTCAAGCAAATGAGATAGCACAGTGTTGGGTGGCACAGGCAAAAGCCCTCACTCGCAACACAGTGCTAAACTCCCACGGTACACAGTCAGAAAGACCACCTAGGCGTTCCACGTCTCCGTTGCAATTGTACTGGTTCAACCGCAACCTAGTACTCATAGGAAATCACAACTCAGAAACCCTATCCCAGTCTAGCATTGCCTAAACCAGCAGAAAACAGGAACATGAATAATCGCACACAGGGAAATGCATATACGAGTGCAACAAACATCAATCAATCCTATTCTAGTTAACCCTTCCAAAAATAGGCTATCTAACAGGCACTTATCTCGTGAGAACTCAAGCGATAATACTTTGGCTGACTAAATCTGCACCAAAGGGGTCATTGAGGTTATAAAGGGTCGAGAAGGGAAGAAGATAGGCTGTTCAGAGAGTAGAGAAAGTTCACATCAGTCGGAAGAATATATATAGTTGCAAGGGATATAAGAAGTCGCTCTGCCTGATGAGTTCTGAAGAATGGTGGCAAGAACCTCTCCTCCTACACTCGGCCCTCCAGCGGCATATCTCAAACTACTTAAGGACCGCCCACTGACAATCATTACGTAACATTCTCTCTCAATCTGGGATCGACAAAGGACTTCCCACGCGCTGAGAAGGAGGAGGGAGGAGGGAATTAGGCCTACCTGCAGCGTGGCGCACTCACTGTTCCCCGTTACGTAATATCTCTCGCTCTCTCCTCTCACCATTACACATAAGTCCCACACACAATACTCATAACCAACGATATAAAATAGAACTCGTTGACTCAGATGAAAACAAAATACATATTTATAATACTTATAGTACAACGGCTCACATAAACTAAGTTAGGAAACTCTACACAGACTACAGCCAAAGTTCCTGCCCTGACGATCCCAGCGAGAGTGGGGCCCGACTGGGCGTTCTGTACAGCATGCTCATACTCGACATGCGTCACACAAGGGAGACCCAAGAAGACCACCTTTGGATCAAATAGGGTTTAAAGAGTCACTTTTATCAAACGCATCACCAAATTAACTCCACGATACAGGATACATACAAGCACATTATTCAACAGTTTTTTGCATCAGTTTTTTATTTTTCATCTTTATTACACACTCACGTATGAACACGGATAAAACAAACATTTACGTCAATATCTGTTTTCAGATCTCCTCGACATTGAACACTCATATATTATCAAACGGAATAGAATGCAATTGGTCTTACTTGAAGTAACCTTAAATGTTTCCATGAAATCAAGAAAATATGAATCAACTATGGTATCAAAGTGTTCACATAATTATGAATCAACTATGGTATCAAAGTGTTCACATATGAATCAACTATGGTATCAAAGTGTTCACATATGAATCAACTATGGTATCAAAGTGTTCACATATGAATCAACTATGGTATCAAAGTGTTCACATATGAATCAACTATGGTAACAAAGTGTTCACATTTTAATTCTTAGTCCAATCTGTTTTCTGTAACCATCCTGCTTATCAGTCAGTCAGTCAGTCAATTAGTCCTTCAGCCGCTGTCACACGTGCGCTTTTTCCGTCAATTTTCCATGAGCAAGTTTTGTCTTGTATCATTTCTGGACATGTTCGCACTGGTATCGGTAACTAGACTGAAGGTAGATTATGTTAGGTGGCTGAATTCTGATAAAGTATAATTTTGTAAGCTTCCAGACCATAATTGCCCGTAAAAATTGCTCGAAAAAGGGTTCGTGTGACTCCGGCTTTACTCCCTTGCTAATCCTCCCTACCCCCCTTCCTGTTAATCAAACTGTACGAATTGCATGTCAAAAAATCACAATGCAGAGAAAAATCATTCAGAATAATTATGTGGTCTGAAGGAAAGCCCTACTATTGAAACCATCTATTATGTGCTACAAATAATACTATTACAATGTTCATCAAATTTGGTATTTTAGATTATGAGTTAGACAGCTGGCTAAATTTATACATTTTTCGATAGAAACATTTCTCCGGCAAAGCCGGATATCTCCATAAAATGCTGGCTCGCTATCGCTCGCCAGGAGAAAATCGACACCTGGATGGGGATAATGTCTTAAAACAGTAGGCTGAATGGGGCTGAATAGATACAACCAAGAAAAAGAAAAAAAGGTCGCCTCCCTTATCCACAATAATGGGGGTTATCTGGACCACCTTCTCCTCATGTTTAGCCCCATTAGTTATGAGATTCTAAGACATTTGCCCCATTAGATTGGTGATTTTAAGACCTTTCGTTTCAGATATTTCTGGCGAGCGATAGCGAGCCTGCAATTTAGGAGGAGTCGACCTTCGGCCGTGGCATTATTCTGCCGATAAATGCACAAATTTATCTTAAACTGGGGTCATGGGGGTATTTTTATTAAAGCTTGCTGGAGGTATAGACAGGAAATTAAAAATACTAAAATAAGTAAACAAATACAAATCTTCCCTTCCCGATCACAGTACAATAATTATAGTGCAGACCCCCATCCATCTTCACCCCTTCTGTACCGGCGACGTAATTTTAATATTATTTTTGGAATATTTAGACGATTTAATGAAGTTTAAGAAGACATTGTGGAAATAAAAATGGTTAAATGAGATAGTTCAAAGCCTATTAATTACTGGAGGCCCTTTTTAAACTGATTATAATCGTTTAATAGTATCCAGAATAAAATTAAATAGACGTCGCCGGTACAGAAGGGGTTCATTAATAGGCGCAGTCACATAAGTCAACGTCCAAAAAAAAAATCTCCGATTCGTTTGATTGAAGACTAGATATGGGACACGGTATAATAATAATAATAATAATAATAATAATAATAATAAACAGTCGAGTACTATGACGCATTTTTCTGGATTTAATTAGACGATTGTATTCAGATGAGGAAGGGCATATGGAAGTCAGAAGGTTAAATGAGATAGCCTTCTGCAGATCCTTCCTAAGCTGTATAAAATCGTCTAATGATAGCCAGAATAAACTGTCAAAACGCGTGATGATCCTCAAGAGGTTAATATATTGTATGGGATAATGTGATAATACACAAAATACTTAGTTTTATTTCAACCGGCGGTAAATTGAATCCCTTAGCAACTAATTTCTCAATACTTAAAGAGAGATGAGCCGTTTTATTTGGTCTAGTATTTTATTTATTCCTATACTTCTTAGTTTCCTCGCTAGACCTCCTTCAGGCTTAGAAAAACACCCTCTAGACCCCCCATCAAGATACATTTGTACATTTTTTTCGGTAGAAAAATGTTCCGGCCAATGGCCGGTTCCTCTTAATATTTCAGGCTTGCTATCGCTTGCCAGGTAAACATCGACACTTAAATGGCACAAAAGGTCTTAAAATTGACAACACAATGGGGCGAAAGGAGTTACAATCACCAAACTAATGGACCGAACGTCTTGTAATATATAAACAAATGTGGCTTAACGCGATGGAGAAACGGGACAAACAAAGACGACTCATATCCCCTTAATGGAAAATTATGAATCTGCTATATCGCTGCATCATACCAAGACCAAGTTTATATAATTATCACAATATTCCAAACACAATCTCAACATAACTGAGATACTTTGGTGGGAACTTTGCAATTTACCTTCAGTTGAAACGAAACAGAGGTATAGACACAATTGCCGACTTGCGAGTTTCGTTCTATAAGGAAGTTGGAGCTGTAGACAACGATATTTAACATAATGTACAGCTAAAGTACGGTAGTAGTACATATATAAATACATAAACTCAATTCAACATACCGTTAATCGATCAGAAACTTAAATTATTATTGAGTTTCTGATTAATATCTACAGTATGTTTACGGCTACAACTTCCTTATAGCCTGAAACTCGCAAGTAGTCAATTGGATGTACAAAATCGTCTAATCAGATTAACTGTTGAAATGCGTCGTGATCTTGAAAGGGTTATCCCTTTCAAGATCACGACGCATTTCAACAGTTAATCTGATTAGACGAGTAGTGTTAATTATTATACCATATATTTAATTATTTATTTATTTATTTTTGGTTTCCTCGATAGACCTCCATCAGGCTTCCTAAAAAAACATCACCTAGACACTCTTCCAAGATAAATTTGTACATTTTCGGCAGAAAAATGTTCCCGCAAAGGCCGATTTCGTCTAAAATTATGGGCTCGCTTTCGCTCGCTAGGATAAAAACAAAATGACACTCTCCAATTTGCTTTCAAATATTTACCAATGATCTCAACAGTACCTCTAGTCCTATCCTCTCATATGCTGATGACCCTACCTTACAGTATTCAACTAGTTTTTCCCATCAACCCAGCATGCAAGCACTCGTAATCAAACGTGGGGAGGCCATAGAATGCCATATATCTTCTGATCTTTCAATTATTTCTGATTGGGGCAGACAAAATCTTGTTACTTTCAACCCCCTCCTTTGCGGCGAGTGCGATGCACCGGCCTTTCAACACAGTCCCACTCCTATTCTGTCCAGCTCTTCAACCCAAGAATTGGCAAATTTTGTCTTTCTTCTACTCAACAAGTGAACTCTGGAACTCTCTCCCTCAATCAATCTTCCCTTCATCCTATGACTTAGACTGCTTTAAACTTAGTTTGTTCAGGCATTTTGACTCCAACGTCCCTTGAATTTGACTCTGTCACTCTTTTACAACCTGCCTTTTGTCTCCTCCATACATTTAGGAGAAAAAAAACTATTACCAGGAAAAAGACACTAAAATGTCACGAAAGGTCTTAATATTGACAAATAAATGGGGTGGAAGGTGTCAAAATTGTCAAACTAGTGGAGCGAACGTCTTATAATCTCAAAACTAATGGGGCTAAACATGAGGGAAAAAGGGGTCCAGAAAAACCATCACATCCCTCCTTAATGAACTAACTCCTCCAACGTACTGGAAGGGGTTGGAAAATGTTTTGCAATGTTTATCATATTAATGGCAGAATTTGATTATTTAGTCTGTTAGTTGTTTAAATTGATATTATTGTTGTTGTATTATGATTATTATTGTATTATTATTATTATTATTATTATTATTATTATTATTATTATTATTATTATTATTATTAATTATTCCTGACACCGCTAGGAAGAGGGCTGTGCTTTTCTCAACTGAAGTGTGTTGTCTCCGGAACCTTCGACGCACTACTCCTCCTAAATAGCTTCCCCCACGACATTGAACACTAAGACCAAAAGTGCTTCAGTGCCAAAATTAACAAAGTGCCGGATTTCCACAACACTCGCTATGTACAGTGGAGCTAATAAGTCATGTCCCAGCTGTCATTACGTTTGGCTCGTTCTGTGCTCTATCAATGTCTGTCAGATGTTGAACCGGGTGGATAAGTGTAGGAACATGTTTGTATATCTCACTCAAAGAGAAGAAATCATGTGTAATTATTGCTGATACCAATTACTGATCAAAACATACTTGGTGCCGAAACATTACTTATTAGGCCGACTGTACAGTAGGTTGTTTGGCTGTGTGTTGTCGTCTCTGGAACCTTTAAGGGGGGATCGTTCAGTTTTTGGTTGATTTGTATTTATATATTATTTTTCTAGTTTCCTCGCTAGACCTCCATCAAGCTTTAAAGAACACACCCTTGACCAACCTTTAGAGATAAATGTGTAAATTTTTTGGTAGAAAAATGTCCTGGCCGAAGGCCGGTTCCTCTTAACATTACAGGCTCGCTATCGCTCGCCAGGAAAAAGTCGACATCTAAATGGCACGAACGGTCTTGATATTGATATAGATGTGAGACGAAAGGTTTTAAGATCGACAAACTAATGAGGCAAACGTCTTAAAATCTGAAAACTACTGGTGCTCAACTCGAGGGAGAAGGGGGACCAGAAAAACGATCCCCCCCCCCCTCTTAACGCACTACTCCTCCTAAACGGCCGCCTCCATGATATTGAACACTAAGACCATTGTTTTCTGTTGAACCTATTCGGGCTGTGTCTTGAGTCGGCCCCCCCCCCCCCCCCCCAAAAAAAAAGGAAAAGTGGGGAATGGGCCTGAGTAAATACAAAATACATAAATACAAGACCAAAATTATTCGCAGTGCAAATATAACAAAGTGAACCTATCGGAATTCCGCTACCGACTATGATGGCTCTTTGTACCACGAGATTTGTTGCGTCCGGAACCTTAGACGCACTACTCCTCCTAAACAACTGCCTCTATGACATTGAACACTAAGACCAGATTACTAATATTACTATTAATAATTTATTATTATTATTTTTATTGTTTGTCTTGGTGGTGTAATGGTTAAATTAAGGTGTCTAAAAATCTGTGTGCGATAACCCAGGTTCGAATCCTGGTGGATCACATATATGCTTCCATTAATTTCATTGGAGGTGCTTTGTGGTGTGGTGAAATTAATAAAAAAACAAATATTATTATTATTATTATTATTATTATTATTATCATTATTATATACAGTATATTTCTATTCACGTACAGTCACTCATAAACATTCATGGACTTCACTTATTTATGCATATCATTTCCTATACATCAACTTCAAAATAATACATACTATTTATTGACAAGAAAGTTACATACAAAATTCAATCTGAAAAGTTGTGATCTATTTTTATTTATTTCACTCCAACACCAAACACCTCCCAATGAAATTAATGAAAACATGTGATCCAGCGAGATTCGCACTTGGGTTACCACACACAGATTTTAACACTCTAACCATTACACCATCAAGACAGTTATAATTACAGCACATGACTTCGACAAATATCCATTTATCGAATACTGGACATTAATAAAATCATGTACCACACCCAACTGTGCTTATGAATGGCCTAATGGTTAAGTGAGAGGAAAAGACATCCATGGGGCACAGATCATATAGACTAACCTCGCTACGAAATTGCATTGAGAAGAACATAAGTTGTCCACGAATTTGTATAAATGACTGCACACTTGGATGCCATAGTCTCTAGTCCACTCGTAATAATTCGTGAACCTCCTATGGTTTCCTTTATGCAAACCGTCTTAGTGGTGTAATGGTTAAGGTGTCTAAAGAGCTGTGTATGATAACCCGGGTTCGGATCCTGGTGGATCACATATATGCCTTCATTAATTTCATTGGAGGTGTTTGGTGTTGTGGTGAAATTAATACAAAATAGATTATAATTATCTGGATTGATGTTTCGATATAACTACCTTTTCAATTAACAGTATAATTATAGTTTTGTAGTTGATTTAATAAAAGCTCTTAAAACTCATAAAACAAACTCTTAACTGCTTCTAACACATATCCTCCAATTTCATAAATCCTTAACACCATCCCACATTGCTCACAATCCACACGATCATACGTTTTTTCCAAATCCATAAAAGCTCAAAATATCTCCTTATGCTTCTCTAAGTACTTCTCGCATAACTATCTTACTGCAAACATCTTATCCACGCACCCTCTTCCCCTCCTAAAACCACACTGTTCTTCTCCTATTGCAACTTCCGTACACTTTATTATCCTCTCAATAAACACCATGCCTACTGAGGTATTAGTTAATTGTCAGTGGTTGGAAACCTGTATGGCAGGAGCGACCTTGGTGACCCTGGTCTCTGGGTCTTCTCCTGGGTGACCTAGATGTGTGTGAATTTGTGTTTTATCTGTGTTTGTTCGTTATTTTGTGTTCTGGTTGCTCTGTCTTGAGTCGGCCACCCGAAAGAGAAGAAAAAATAATAATTATAAAATAGAATAAAATAGAAAATAATAATAAAATAGGGAAAACTGGGATTGGGCCTGAGCATATAGATATATAGATAGATAGTTGATTTTATAAATTAATTAGTTTCCAGAGATATACGGCCATAGCTAGAAATAGTTGAAGCCCACGAATATTTATGAGTGGGCTAGAGACTATGGGGCATCCGAGTGTACATCCAGTGTTGAAAACTTACCAGAAAAATGGCAGCCCCAGAGAGACCAACCAACGTAGCGAGGAAGGTCTGGATGATCAGGTTGGTCCTGGGTCCGCGGTCCTTAGTCCTTGGTGGTTTGTAAGGCAGAGTCGGGAGTAGATTCCAGTCCTGTTTCCTTGGTGTTGGTTTGGTGGCTATCAGAACAGTTGTGGTGGTTTATGAAGACTGGTGGAGGGTTCCGGGATACTGGTTACGTGTCTCCTGGGTGCACCTGTTAGACTCATTTATCATTGATAACACCAATGCTAATACGTCACTCAACAAGACCCACTACCACAACTACCACACTCCTACCACAGCTACCACACTTACCACTACTACCACCACCACCACATTCCTACCATAAATACCACCACCAATACCACAACCACCACCACTATCACACCCCACACTACTACCACCACCACCACCACTACCTCACACCTACAACCACTACCACACTGCTACTACAACTATCGCACCCCTCACCACTACCACCATCACTACCACCACCACCAATACCACACTTGTCACGACTACCACAACTTCGCCCACCACTACCACACTCCTACCACATCCCCCCCCCCCCAACCACAACCATGAAGACCTCCTCCCACAAGACCTCCATTTACGTCACAGATCCGCTTCAACGATATTCCAAACTATTTTCCTTATCATTTTCCACCCGAGCAATTTATATACCGTCATTATTTATACACGAGGGTACACGGATGGAAAGCAAGCAACAACATAAATATATCTCATCGCCATTTTTGCTTAATGTATGTGCATGAAAAAGACAAAAGGCGAACATGACTGTAACAAGTACCCCCCCCCCCCCTCCAAGGTTATAAAGAGCGATAGAGAGCCAAAATCAAGGTATGGTAAAGGTAATTTAGGTGTGTTGGAGATTTTAAGACGTTTCAACCCAGTAAGGTGTCGATATTTCCTGGGTGAGCGATAGCGAGCCTGCAATTTGGGAGAAAGCAGCTTTCGGTCGGCACATTTTTCTACCGAAAAATTTACATATTTAGCTTGAAGGGGGTCTGGTTGACATTGTTTAGTTTGAAAGGGATCTGGAGAGGCATTGTTTGGGAGTCAACTAAAAATACATTATTATAAAGTGGCAACAACAATTAAGGGGAGATGGGTCGTGTTTCTAGACCCCCTTCTCCATCATGTTTAGCCCATTAAATTTCAGATTTCAGCTGTTTGTCCCATTATTTTGTCGATTCTAAGACCTTTCGCCTCATTTATTTGTCAATAGGAAGACCTTTCGTGCTATTTATTTGTCGATTTTTTTTCCTGGTGAACGTTAGTTAGCCTGTAATTTAGGAAGAACCGGCCTTCGGACCGGGACATTTTTCTACCGAAAAATGTATAAATTAATCTAGACGGGGATCTAATGGATGTTGTTTTAATTTTGATGGAGGTCTAGGGAGGAAACTAAAACAAATACTGAATAAATTAAACAAATATTACAAAAATGTAAACCATCCCCCCTTAACTAATTAATTAATCTAGTTATGTATTATAATTTTAGTTTCCTCCCTATACCTCCATCAAGCTTAAAATAACGTCCCCCAAGGCGCCTTTTCCAGTTGAATTTGAACATTTGTCGGTAGAAAAATGGCCCGGCTGAGGACAAGTTCCTCGTATGATATAGGCTTGCTATTGCTCACCAGGAAAACAAATTGATAACTAAATAGAACGTACGGTAAATATTGACAAAGAAATGAGGCGATAGGTCTGAAATTCGACAAACTAATGAGATGAACGTCTAATTATCTCAAAACTAATGGGATTAAACATGAGGGTGAAGGGGGTACAGGGAAACCAGATGCCTCTCTTTAAATGAAAATACGAGAACGTGAGAAACATTACATTATTAAATTGAGGAATATTTCCCCTTTCAGTACCGGCTCCGTCCTTTTAACTTTATTCTGGCTACTATTAGACGATTTGATTCTATTACCAGGCTTCGAACTAACTCACCTAACCATTTTAACTACCACACATCCTTCTAAAACTGCACAAAATCGTCTAAATATTGTAAAACAAAAAAGACGTCTCTGACACAGAAAGGGTTAACCCACTCAGTACCAAAGAACGTCCTTTTCATCATATTCTGGCAACTATTAGACAATTTTATTCAACTTAAGAAGGACCTCTATCAATAGCAACGCTTCAAACTTTCTCAACTAACCATTTTAACTACCACAGATCATTCTAAACCCCTTGAGTACCAGCGACGTCTTTTTGTTATCATATTCTAGCAATTATTACACGATTTTAGCAGCTTAGGAAGGACCTATAGCAATAATAATGCTTCACACTTTCTCAACCAACCCTTTTAACTACCACAGAATCAGATCCTTCTTAAACTGCACAATATCATCTCAATATGTATTTATCTATCTATCTGTATGCTCAGGCCCAATCCCCACTTTTTCTATTTTTTATTGTATTTGTCTCCATTGTTTTTTCTTGTAATTTGTTTATTTTTTTTATTTTTTTTTTTTTTATTTTTTATTTATTTTTAGTAGGAATAAAATAAAATGGTTAAGGGATATTTATGACGTTATGTTACGTGAACAACTGCCTCCTTGGGAGATTTCAAGTTGAGGGATATTTTTTCTTGATCCCTTTCTCCATCATGTTCAGCCTTATTGCTTTTGAGATTATAAGACGTTCGCCCCATCAGCTTGGCGATTTTAAGACATTTTCCCCCATTTCTGTCAATTTTAAGACATTTCGTGCCATTTAGGTATCGATTTTCTCCTGGCGAGTGATAGCTAGCCTAAAATTTTAGAGCAACCGGCCTTTGGCCGTGAAATTTTTATATCGAAAAATGTAAAATTATATCTTGAAAAAGGGTCTAGGGGGTGATTCTTAAGGGGAGATCTCCACTTGAGGGATTTTTTTCTTGACCCCTCTTTCCCTCATGTTTAGCCCCATTGCTTTTGATATTATAAAACGTTTGCCCCATTAGTTTAGCGATTTTAAGAACTTTCACCCCATATTAAGACCTTTCATGCAATTCAGGTGTCGATTTTATCCTGGCGAGCGATAGCGAGCCTGTAATTTAAGAGGAACCGGCCTTTGGCCGGGACATTTTTCTACCGAAAATTGTACAAATTTATCTTGAAAGGGACTCAAGGGGGTGTAATTTTAAGATTGATGGAGGTCTAGGGAACAAGCTAAATACCTCCCCTTAATGCTCGATGGAGGTCTAGCGAGGAAACTAAAAAGTTAATAAATAAAAATGCAAATAAAAACAAAAAAAAACAGCCACTACCCCTTTAAGGATCATGGAGCGATTTGACCGTTTATTCTGGCTATTATTTGACGAATGTATACAGCTTAGGAGGGATCTGTGGTAGTTATAATGTAGGGGTAAAGACTGTCTCAGTGAACCCTCTGACGTCCGTATACCCTTCCTAATCCAAATATAATCGCCTAATGACAGCCGGTTAAACTGCCAAAAAGCGTAATTTATTTATACATTTATGTATTATTGTCTTAGTTTCCTCCCTAGTCCTCCTTCAAACTTTAAAAAAACATCCATCAGATCCCCTTCTAGATAAATTTGTACATTTTTCGGTAGAAAAATTTCCTGGCCGAAAGCCGGTTCTTCCGAAATTACAGGCTCACTATCTTCGCCAGGAAAAAAAAAATCGACACCTACTGTAAATAACAGGAAAGGTGTTAATATTAAAAATAAATGGAGCAAAAGGTCGTAAAATTGGCAAACTAATGGGACGAATATCTTAAGATCTGAAAACTGTTGGGGCTAAACATGAGAGAGAAGGGGGTCTAGAAAAACTATCATTTCCCCTTAAACCCCTCAGTACCGGTGGCGTCTTTTTAACTTAATTCTGGCTATTATTAGACGATTTTATTTAGTTTACAAAGGGCCTCCATCAATTAGGAGGCTTTAAACTATCTCCCTTTGCCATTTTTACTACCACTGCACAAAATTGTCTAAATATGGCTTCAATAATATTCACATGACGTCACCGGTAGAGAAAGAGATGAACCCTCTGACTTCCAAATACCCTTCCTAATTCAAGTAAGATCGTCTAATGACAGCCGAATAAACTGTCAAAACGCGTCATAATGCTCATGGGGATAAGGGGGGATGGGCGAATTGTTTTGCTCTTTTTTTATTTGTTCTATTATATATGTTTTAGTCTCCTCCCTAGACCTTCATCAAGCTTAAGCAAAAAATACCCCCCCCCCCCCCCCCAGACTCTCCTTCAAGATAAATTTGTACATTTGTTATACAAACATTTCCCGACCAGAGGCCGTATCCTTTTTAATTACAGGTTTGCTATCGCTGGCCAGGGAAAAATTGACACCTAAATTCTCACGAAAAGTCTTAATATTGATAAATAAATGGGGAGAAATGTCTTAAAATCGCCAAACTAATAGGGCTAACGTCATACAGTCTGAACATTAATGGGGCTTACCTTGTGGGAGTAGGGGGACCAGAAAAACGAATCATCTCCCCCTAAGCAAAATTTCGAGGATGTGAAAACACCATATAGTTAAGGAAGGGACAGCCTTCTCCCTCCTCTTTAGCCTCATTAGTTCTGACATTTTAAGACGTTCGCCCCATTAGTTTGGCGATTGTATGACCTTTTGCCCCATATTTGTCATTTTTACGACATTTAGTGTCGAATTTTTTTTCTTGGCGAGCGATAACAAGCCTGTAGTTTAAGAGGAACCGGCCTTCGGTAGGTCTGGATATGGGTCTACCAAAAAATGTACATATTAATTTGGATGGAGTGTTGGCATATTTGTTCAAGCTTGATTCAGGTCTTTGGAGCAGACTAAAAACCTCCCCTTAACCCCTTCAGTACCGGTGCCGTCCTTTTATCTGATGTTTTCAGCTTAAAAAGGGCCTCTAGCAATTATCAGGCTTCGAACTATCTCACTTATCCCTTTTCTCTACCACAGACCCTTCTTAAACTGCACACAATCGTCAAAATATTGCTTGAATAAATTAAAAAACGTCGCTGGTACAGAAGGGATTAGGGAGAGATTTAATCTTTAAATGCATAGGGTTTCTAACACTATAATGTTATATTTAGGGGACAGTGGTTATTTTTGGGGTATATTTATTTATATCATGTATTTTTAGTTTCCTCGCTTGACATTCATCAAGCTTAAAAAATAAAAACAAATAAAAAATCCATAGATAAATACGTACATTTTTCTATAGAACATGGCCGGCCGAAGGCCGGTTTCTCTTAACATTACAAGGTCGCTATCGCTCGTCTGAGAAAAATTGACACCTATATGGCATGAAAGGTTTTAAAATCGACAAACTAATGTGCCGAACTTCTTAAAGGGAGGCAGTTGGTTTTTCGAGTCCCCCTCCTGCCTAGCCCTATTAGTTCTAAAATGTCAAGTCATTCGCCCGATTAGCTTGGCGATTTTCAGACCTTTCTTTGCCAATATTAAGACCTTTCGTGCCAGTTAGGTTTCGATTTTTCTCCTGGCGAGCGATAGCGTGCCTGTATTTGAAGAGGAATCGGCCTTCGGCCAAGACATGTTTCTAACGAAAAATGTACAAATTTATATCGATGGGGGTCTTGTGTTTTTCTTTCTTTATTAATTTTGATAGAGTTTTAGAGAACAAACTAAACCCCCTCCTTAAACCATTGAACCGAACCAGAAAATTATGCTGCACAATCCAGTCTGAGCTTCCTTAAAATCTGAAAACTAATGGGGCTAAATATGAAGAAGAAGGGGGACCAGAAAAACGACCCTTCATCCCTTAACAAGTATCTAAAATATAGACAAAATTGTTCTTAACTCCTACTGTACCGGCGTCGTCTTTCAGGCTGGATGGTTCACTTTTTGGGCTTTTTTTGCATGTATTCATTATTTTTCTAGTTTCCTCCCTAAACCTCCATCAAATTTAAAAAAAACATCCATTAGATCCCCGTTCTAGATTAATTTGTACATTTTTCGGTAGAAAAATTTCCCGCCGAAGGCCGGTTCTTCCAACATTACAGACTCACTATCGTTCGCCAGGGAAAAAATCGACACCTAAATAGCACGAAAGGTCTAAATATTGACGAAGAAATGGGGTGAAAGGTCTTAAAATCGACTAACTAATGGGGCAAACATCTTAACATGAAAACTAATGGGGCTAAACATGAGGGAGAAAGTGGTCCAGAAAACCGGCCCATCCCCCCTTAATATTATATATTAGCTATATTGACTCCTGGTGGATCACATAATTATATGCTTGCATTAATTTCATTGGAGGTATTTGGTGATGTGGTGAAATTAATAATCAATAGATTAGACGATGTTGTGCAGTTTAAGTAGGACATGTGGTAGTAAAAAGGGTTGACCGAGATAGTTTGAAGCCTTATATATAATTCCTAGAGATCCTTCCTAAACTGAATAAAGTAGATTATAGTATGTTTCTTTTCAACTGACGGTAAATTGCAAAGTTCCCATCAAGATTTCTCAGTTATTTTGAAGATTTTGAAGTGAAATATGGTGCTAATTATATAAAATTGGTCTTGATTTGATACATAGACATAGTGGTTTCATAATATTCCATTACGTATCGAGAAATTAGCTGCCAAGGGATTCAACAAAGTATAGTAGTAGCTAGAATAAAATATAAATTAGCTGCCAAGGGATTCAACAAAGTATAGTAGTAGCTAAAATTAAATATAAATTAGCTGCCAAGGGATTCAACAAAGTATAGTAGTAGCTAGAATAAACTATAAATTAGCTGCCAAGGGATTCAACACAGTACAGTAGTAGCTAGAATAAAATATAAATTAGCTGCCAAGGGATTCAACAAAGTATAGTAGTAGCTAGAATAAAATATAAATTAGCTGCCAAGGGATTCAACAAAGTATAGTAGTAGCTAGAATAAAATATAAATTAGCTGCCAAGGGATTCTACAAAGTATGGTAGTAGCTAGAATAAAATATAAATTAGCTGCCAAGGGATTCAACAAAGTATAGTAGTAGCTAGAATAAAATATAAATTAGCTGCCAAGGGATTCAACAAAGTATAGTAGTAGCTAGAATAAAATATAAATTAGCTGCCAAGGGATTCAACAAAGTATAGTAGTAGCTAGAATAAAATATAAATTAGCTGCCAAGGGATTCAACAAAGTATAGTAGTAGCTAGAATAAAATATAAAATAGCGGGCACGGGATTCAACAAAGTATAGTAGTAGCTAGAATAAAATATAAATTAGCTGCCAAGGGATTCAACAAAGTATAGTAGTAGCTAGAATAAAATATAAATTAGCTGCCAAGGGATTCAACAAAGTATAGTAGTAGCTAGAATAAAATATAAATTAGCTGCCAAGGGATTCAACAAAGTATAGTAGTAGCTAGAATAATATATAAATTAGCTGCCAAGGGATTCAACAAAGTATAGTTGTAGCTAGAATAAAATATGAATTAGCTGCCAAGGGATTCAACAAAGTATAGTAGTAGCTAGAATAAAATATAAATTAGCTGCCAAGGGGTTCAACAAAGTATAGTAGTAGCTAGAATAAAATATAAATTAGCTGCCAAGGGATTCAACAAAGTATAGTAGTATCTAGAATAAAATATAAATTAGCTGCCAAGGGATTCAACAGAGTATAGTAGTAGCTTGAATAAAATATAAATTAGCTGCCAAGGGATTCAACAAAGTATAGTAGTAGCTAGAATAAACTATGAATTAGCTGCCAAGGGTTTCAACAATGTATAGTAGTAGCTAGAATAAAATATTAATTAGCTGCCAAGGGATTCAACAAAGTATAGTAGTAGCTAGAATAAAATATAAATTAGCTGCCAAGGGATTCAACAAAATATAGTAGTAGCTAGAATAAAATATAAATTAGCTGCCAAGGGATTCAACAAAGTATAGTAGTAGCTAGAATAAAATATAAATTAGCTGCCAAGGGATTCAACAACGTATAGTAGTAGCTAGAATAAAATATAAATTAGCTGCCAAGGGATTCAACAAAGTATAGTAGTAGCTAGAATAAAATATATATTAGCTGCCAAGGGATTCAACAAAGTATAGTAGTAGCTAGAATAAAATATAAATTAGCTGCCAAGGGATTCAACAAAGTATAGTAGTAGCTAGAATAAAATATAAATTAGCTGACCAGCGATTCAACAAAGTATAGTGGTAGCTAGAATAAAATATAAATTAGCTGCCAAGGGATTCAACAAAGTATAGTAGTAGCTAGAATAATATATAATTTAGCTGCCAAGGGATTCAACAAAGTATAGTAGTAGATAGAATAAAATATAAATTAACTGCCAAGGGATTCAACAAAGTATAGTAGTAACTAGAATAAAATATAAATTAGCTGCCAAGGGATTCAACAAAGTATAGTTGTAGCTAGAATAAAATATAAATTAGCTGCCAAGGGATTCAACAAAGTATAGTAGTAGCTAGAATAAAATATAAATTAGCTGCCAAGGGATTCAACAAAGTATAGTAGTATCTAGAATAAAATATAAATTAGCTGCCAAGGGATTCAACAGAGTATAGTAGTAGCTAGAATAAAATAAAAACAAAAAAACGTCGCCAGTACGGAATGGGTTAAGGGGAGATTTCCACTTGAGGGATTTTTTCTTGCCCCCTTTCTCCCTCATGTTTAGCCCCATTGCTTTTGATATTTTAAAACGTTTGGCCTATTAGTTTGGCGATTTTAAGACATTTCACCCCATTTATATAACTTTTAAGACCTGTTGTCCCATTTAGGTGTCGATTTTTCCTGGCGAGCGATAGCGAGCCTGTAATTTAAGAGGAACCGGCCTTCGGCCGGCAAATATTTGATCTTAAATTTGATCTTAATAAATTATTAATATCATTACTCTTTTATATATATATATATATATATATATATATATATATATACATAGCATATGCTTAAAAAATCAGGCTCGCTATCGCTCGCAAAAATTTAGTAGACGACTAAATGCCACCAAAGGTCTAAAAATCGTCAAAGCTCACAACTCACGGGGCTAAACATGAGGGAGAAGAGGGTAAAGAAACCCCCCTCTCCCTCCCTTAGATAACCTGGCTTAGTTGTGGCTATAAATTATCTTCATGACGTCACACTTTATATAATTTAAGGTGGTCGCCTGATTTTTGTTCTCTCCTTTTTTGTCTTTTTCTTGGTTGTATCCATTCGACCCGATTCAGCCTACTTTTTAAAGACGTTTATCGCCATCCAGGTGTCATTATTTTTTCCTGGCGAGTGATAGCGAGCAGGCATTTTATGGAGAAATCCGGCTTCGCTGGAAAATTTTTGCTATCGAAAAAATACAGATTTAGCCTGCTGTCAAAAACATTTAAAAAAAATGCTGGCTCGCCAGGAAACAATCGACACCAGGAAGGGGATAAACATCTTGAAACAGTAGGCTGAATGGGGCCGAATGGATACAACCCAGAGAGAGAGGGAGAGACAGAAAAAAAACGAGGTGGGCCCTTTAATTTACAACACCTGTAACCTATATTCAAGCCATGGTCGTGGCGCCACGCCAAGAGAGGAGGAGGCAAAACTCTTATCAAACTGAAATCTAATTGACGTCATATATAATTTAAGGGGATAGTGGATGTTTTTTTGGTATATACATTAATTTATTCATATATATTTTAGTTTCCTTGCTAGACCTACCAAAACATTAGAAAAACACCCCATAAACTGCCCCTCATGATATATTTGTACATGTTTCGGTAGAAAAATGTAACGGCCGAAGGCCAGTTCCTCTTATAATTACAGGCTCGCTATCGCTCGCCAAGACAAAATCGACACTTAAATGGCACGATAGGTCTTAAAATTGACAACTAAATGGAGCTAAAGGTGTTAAAATCGCCAAACTAATGGGCCGAACGTCATATAATATCAAAACTAAGGGGGCTAAGCACGAGGGAAAAAGGGGTTCAGAAAAACGACCCACCTCCCCTTAATAACACTTGTATTCAAGTCAGGGTTGCCACGGAGATTTGTACAGTTGACCAAATAAGTCGTGCCACCGGTGTCATTGCGTTTTGCTCGCTGTATTAACGTCTGTCAGATGTTGAATAGGGTGTGTAAAGATGGGAACATGTCTGTATGTCTCACTCGAAACATGAATTAATGATTAGATAGTGCCGATACCAATTATTGATCGATATATAGTTGGTGCCACGAATTCACTTATCTGACCGACTGTACATCTAAATTATATTGGTAGAAATATACGTACCACACGAATTTATTGATTAACCTAATTAATATTACCAAAGATTTATCGTCCTTGGTATAAACTGTTCCACATTTTGTCTCCATGAATTTATAAGAATTAAGAAAATCAATATCGATAAATATAATTAGTTCATTAAATTTCTGATAAAAGTGCCCAGATATTAAGATAATTCAAATGATATTGCATATTATATAGTATTGGCGAGATTACGTGGAAGTTTCAGTGGCTTACACACCCATACACACACACACATACACACATTACACACAGCCCGTAGCCTAGTAGGTAGAGCTCTCGTCTCACACACGAGGGGTCGGGGGTTCAATCCCCGGCCGGGCGGAGACAAATTGGGCTTGTCTCCTTTCATGTGTTAGCCTCAGTTCACCTAGCTGTAAATAGGTACCTGGAATAAGTGGACGACGTTGTGACGTCCCATCTGGGGTTGGCAAAAATGGTACAAGGTGAGATGGGTATCATATGGTTCACCTAAGCTGATGGCTATCTAAGCCTTCGGGCGAGACGGTACCGTCTGTAGTGAGAATGGTACCATACAGACCCACCCTAAGCCTTCGTTTCCGATGTCGCCAATTGGCTAAATACAGACTACACACACATCCACAGCCATTCCAACAGTACATAAAACACTTAACATGCATTTCACGCAATACATTCCCAGTTAAGGAGGCGCGATAATAATGAGCTTAGCTCGCATTGCGTGGATTCCCCTTGACGAACAAGTAACTGAGTAACACACACACACATTCACATACATACACACATTCACACACATACATGCACACCCACAGACTCACACACACACACATACACACATATGCAAATATATAAATAATAATAATATTTTTGCTTTGCGATCAAAGTTTTCATGAGTTCCCAGATATCAACAACAGTGTTCCTCAACTTGTGAACACTGGTAAAGGTGTTGCTGACCACGTATTGAACGATATAAAAGGAAATTGGTGTTAGTTATTGAAATTATCTTTGATGTATCCCTCTTTCTAACGGTAATATATTTGCACTAGCGCATTAAGCCGATATCACACGAGAGCTTTTATAGTCAACATTCTATGATCAACATTTGGCTGGCAACATTTCTGAAATATTTTGCACTGGTATTGGAAACTAGACTGACGATATATGAATTTAGGCTAAAGAAATATTCGAAATATTAATTTCATAAGCTGCCAGACCTGTGTTGAGGGAAAATGAGCTTGTGTGATATCGGTGTTATCAACAGAACGAGTTTGTAGTGAATATACCCTGTTCGCAATAGGTGGGCCAAAAATCCTGACCTCTATCCTGTGTAACTCGAAAAGGGCTAGAGTAAATGATCAGTAAATTTGTGCACGCGTTCCCTGGATGACTCTTCCCGTTTGGTAGCACAAATAATTCAATTACTCTAGCCGTTTTGCAGTTAGAGAGGTTAAGGGGGGATGGTTACCTTCTTGGTCGATATTTCTTCATTTATTTTTATTTTTCCAGTTTCCTCCTTGGATTTCTATCAAACTTAAACAAAAAACAAACAGCCTAGAGCCCCTTTCCACTTTCTCCTTTCTGTTAGTTTTGAGGTTTTAGGACGTCCGGCCGTTTAGTTTGACGATTTTAACACCTTTTGCCCCATTTCGTTGTCAATTTTAAGAAATGTTGTGCCATTTAGGTATCGATTTTTATTTAACTCACGAGCAATAGTGAGCCTGTAGTTTTAAGAAGAACCGGCCTTTTTTTTTTGTACCGAAAAATGTACAAATTTATATTGAAAGGGGGTCTAGGGGGTGTTTTTAAAGTTTAATGGAAGTCAAAGGAGGAAACCAAAAATCATATGAATAACTGAATAAACAGACCAAAAAATACATCCACTATCCCCTTACGCTATACAATTCTACCAACCTGTCCCTTTCACCCATTCTGTACCGGTGACGACTTTTCATTATATTATGGCAACTATTAAGACGATCATATTAAGCTTAGGAAGGATATGTGGTAGCTAGAAGGATTGCATGAGAGTCTATAGCCTTTTAAATTGCTAAATAACCTTCCTAAGCTTAATAAAATCATCTAATAGTTGCCAGAATATAGCAAGAAAGACGTCCACGGTATAGAAGGGGTTAACCCTGTACTGGTGCCGTCCATTTATCTCTATTCTGGATACTATTTGACGATTTTATACAGTCTACAAAAGACCTCCAGCAATGAACCGGCTTCGAACTACCTCACTTAACCCTTTTTACTACCACACATCTTTCTTAAACTGCACAAAATCGTCTAAATATTACTAGAATCAAATAAATAAGACGTCACCGGTATAGAAGGGGTTAAGGGTCATGCCGCGTATTAGCAGTTTCTCTGGCTATCATTTGACGATGTTATGCAGCTTAGGAAATGCTTCTAGCCAACAAAGGGAGAAAGTCAATTTCCATCAACCTTTTGACTCGCGCAGATCCCTGCTCTGTTTTTTTTCTGGACCTCCTTCTCCCTCATGTTCATCCCCATTAGTTTTGAAATTTTAAGACGTTCGCCCCATTAGTTTGGCGATTTTAACACCTTTCCCCCCATTTCTTTGTAAATATTATGACTTTTCGTGTGATTTAGGTGTGAACCGGCCTAAGGCCTTTGGCCGGGATATTTTTCTACCAAAAAAATTACCAATTTATCTTGAAAGAGGGTCCGGGGGGTTTAAGCTTGACGGAGATTTAGAGAGGAAACTTACAAACAAAATATATAAATACTGTATACTGTATATATACAGTATAATATACGGTATATATATATATATACTGTATATATATATATATATTTTTTTTTTAGTTTCGTCCCTAGATATCCGTCAAGCTTAAACCCCCCAGACCCTCTTTCAAAATAAATTGGTAAATTATACTGTATATATTATACTGTATATATACAGTATAGTATATAATTATACAGTATATGAACAAATACATAAGCCCATCCTCCCTTAATAAAATCGTCTATTAACAGTCACAATTAGCTGTCAAAGTGCGTCATAATCCTCAAGGGGGCTAACAAAAACACTGTTAGTGAGCCAGTGCCTATTATTATTATTATTATTATTATTATTATTAGTATTATTATTATTATTATTATTATTTGGGATATTGTACATGCTTAGATTGGTATGCAGGATTCGAAACTGCATAATAAATCGTAGGCTTGTGCAGTATTCTTTAACTGTCTTCGTGGTGCAATGCAAAGGTGTGTTGATTTTCGGTGTGAGCATCCTAGGTTCGAATCCCCGGACTGCCACATGTGTTTGTTAATTTCATTAATCGAGTTTAGGAGTAAATTTGGTTAGTGGAGAAATCACAATTATTATCATTATTATTATGTTTATTATTAGTTTTGCTTATTATTATTAGTTTTATTATTATTATTATGATTAGTATCATGTTTATTATTATAATTATTATTATTATTATTAATAGTATTATTATTAGTAATAGTAGTAGTAGTAATAGTAGTATTATTATTTTTTTTTTTAGGGGTGGACCTAGAATAACATGAGCTTGGGTACTCCGGTCCGATCTCAAAATAAAGAACTTGACAACAGAGGCAGCTTTCCAGGCGGCCCGCCTGGAAAGCTGTCATTTGGGACGTGAGACTGTAACCACATTCTCTGTGGACAAAACGGTCTTTAATCCGAGAACGGTGAGAAGATTCTTAGGAGGTTTTGTTGGTGAAAGTTAGATCCAAGGCCTAAAAAAAGCCTTTAAAAAGGCCACAGTAGTACTTAAGACAAAGGAACTTGTGATTAAGTGAGATAATTCCCCTCCATACCTCCTACCATTCCTCCACATGTGTCAAAACCCATTCCTTCCTCCCTTCCCCCCCCCCCCTTCAATTATCACATATTTTTCCTCCTATTCCCTTGTATATCGGTTTATTTACCGCGCCTCCAACCCGGTTCCACGGTGTTCTCAGCGCATATCTAGTGCGTGGGGAGAGAGAGAGAGTGAGAGAGAGACCTTAGTCTGCCTCTAGGCCTCGGAGAGAGAGGGTATACGTCTCGTTCGCTTCACACTTCATGACTGGGGGGTCGGCAATAATTTGTCTTTTTCACTCCCCAAATACTATTCCCACTTGTTTTATTGCTGTTACATGTTAATATCTTCATATTAAACATAAAATAGGCGCATATGAATAAGTAATAACGATATTTATCATAAAATTACGATTTTAGGCGGGATTGAAGCCTAATATCGTCGCTTGGTGGTAGGATGTGCACTACCAATAGCTCGCGATTAAGGAGTTAAAGTTGTATGTATGTGTATGTATGTATTAGATGTTTGTCAGGTATCGCTAGGTCAAGTTTCCCTGGCTTGACATCTATCAATAACATTATGACAACCAGGGCTCGATCCGCGACCCTTGGATCACTAGCCGACGCTCTACTGACTATGCCATGGCTGTTAATATCCGGCACTTGCTGTAAAGCGGCTGAATTTGTAAAGCATTCTCACGGAAAGGTTGGTTGTTCTGGACCCCCTTCTCCCTCATGTTTAGCCCCATTAGCATGCCGATTTTAAGACCTTTTGTGCCATTTAATTGTCATTTTTTTCCTGGCGAGCGATAGTAAGCCTGCAACTTAGGAGGAACCGGCCTTTGGCCGGGACATTGTTCTACCGAAAAAATGTACAAATTTATCTCAGAGGAAATTTATCTCAAAGGTATTTATATAAGTTTGATGGAGGTATTGAGAGGAAACTACAACTAATATCAAATTAATAAATAATTAACATAGACAATAATTCTCCCCTTAAGTATTAGCCTCTACCTTTTATGCAAGTATGTATTCAATATATAAAATAAGTTATGAATCACAAGTTTTCATGGTGGGAGACAACTAAGAACCTGAATGTATGGGATGATCTAAGGGTAACAAGTTTCTGATTAAAACAAAAATAAAACAAGAATACAAAATAAAACTCAGAAAAATTATTGAACCAAGTACAGTATATGCACCATATGAGGAGGAGCACTTTATTGACAACGTTTCGCATATAGCTGCATAGGCGGATAGAGGGATGGTACAATCATGAGGACGTCTGTATTTGGTGGAATTACACCTTATCCCAAATACGTAGTCTAACATTTTAAAAACCCTAATCTCTGTAATATATAAAGGGCCTGAGTAAATAAGGTGTACATCTCCACACCTATTCCCTGGCTGACCCTTCCCAAATGGTGCACATATTAGCTGGATTACAGTAGTCGAGTGTAGGTACAGAGGTTAATGTTCAAGAATTGTTGGCATACTTATTATAGAAAAAACTATAGTAATAATGGGAGGAGCATCTTCTGTGTGTGTACGTGTGTGTGTGCGTAAATTATGGTAATAGCGAAAGCTACATTTAATATATTACATACTACCTGCATGATCATATATATATATATATTATATATATATATATATATATATATATATATATATATATATATATAATTTATATAAATATATATATATATATATATATAATATATATATATATATATATATGTATATAATTATATGTACACGATCATTATTAAAATGATATTATTTTACTAGTATTATCATTATTATTATTTCATTATTATTATTATTATTATTATTACACCAGGTTATTTACTGGAGTTTAATTGGACAATGGTAGGTTCTTACTTGACTGGAGAAACCTAAGCCAAACTACACATGCACATAAGTCGTAAGGGGTAAATATAATACTGAGTGCACAAATTAATTTCCTTTTAATAATCCCTTAATGCACAACACAAATAAAACACCTTAAACTGATACATGGAATAATCACAATATAAATATGCCTAGCACGGGCGAGGATCCACGACGGACCTGTAGAATCACTTAGCCACTCCTATTCTATCACTTGCGTAGATTTCGGAGATACACTTAAATTTGCACTGGCGATGGAAGTAATATAACTCCTTCAAAAACTCCTATTCTAACACTGAGTAGATCTGGGAGATACTGGCTGAAGTGTTAATAGCTGAGTCCTTTCTCTTCGTCCTGTCGAGCAGCTTAGGTGGTCCTGCTGTGTGGTAAATGGGGTAGTGATACAGATGGACTAGTTGGTATGAGGCCTTAAAGAGTAGTTCCTTATGTCATAAACCAGGGTACATACCATCGGATGAACGCGAGCATAAATTTAGACACGTCTTAAGTTGTGGCTGCTTGACTATCCTGACCGTTGTACTAGTCGTTGGTGAAGTTCTGTTTCGATACTCTTGATGGAGGGTCTTTAATACAAAGTCGCTTGTGTCATGACAGAGAAACTAGGTATCGGGCTAACGTGGGGAAGAACGAAGAAATAAGGTCATGATCGTACTAGCTCTCCCAATATGCCTCTGACCGTTGTAAGAGAGTTCAAAGAACCCAGGGGTCGGTTATTAAGCCTTTCTACAAACATTATGTCCTCGACCATGGTTCTGGCCGTATGCAGTATGGACTTTATATGCAGAGTGCAGTTACTTATACGGTATCTCGCAAAAGCCTGAACTATTAGAGATGTCTTGCCATGACAAAGGCTTCTGTAAGAGTTCTGGAGAGTACTGAATTGATCCTGAAAGTCTGTTTGTGGCATGCCCTGGGTGCTACTCTCAGTGTCAAAACTTGTAGCCTAAAAGAGATCCAAATGTTATTCCTACACCACGGTGTGGAAGCACAAAAGATCTCTCAAACAATAAGGTATACAGCCTTGGCATGAATACACGGATGAGTGAGAGGATAATTCTTAGGCTCAAATCTTGCATGCAAGTAAAGTGAGCCCTCAAATTGCTGAATCTACCTTGTTTTCGTCGAGATGGTCATGACGTTTGCTGCTATGTCCCAGGGCTGGTATTTGAAGGTCAGAAGGTCATAGGTGTGGGGGGGGGGGGAGACTAGGTGGTTGAGGTAGCCCCCTTAGAAATTCCCGCACTGGTGGTGGGAAACCTGCACGGATGAGCGGCACATCTGGAGGGAGGAGATTTGAGGTTTCTCTCTTTTATCATGGTCTATATTTTGGGTATTTTATTTCCGTGTTAGGGGTGGTAGTAACCGCCCAGTGGCTCTAGCTGGAAACAAAAGATGTTTCCGTGGCGGGTGAAGGTACTAAGGGTGTTAAGGTATTCTCACCAGTTCAGCGATTTTTTGTCGGCAGGTTTGCAGGGGTCTGTAATTATTGACAAGAAAGATGACGTCACAAATAATAGAAGCCATCTGTGCCTCATCGATGAAACGGATGTTGTGAAATTTGTGTTGGTCCTTGCTCCATTTTACTCTCACAACGTAGGGCTTGGTAGAGTTCATGTTGGTAATGATGCGGTGAGATTGACTGGGAGAATATGTTGCTTGGGCTGTGGTTTTATTAACCCTTGCGGATGTTAAAATACCAGGGTGACGTGAGTGTGAAGAAAAAGGTGGAACGGTGGTTGTGTGTGTGTTAGTTGCGCATGATATACGCAGTGTTGTGAGGGGTTGTGTTGGTTGTGGTGTCTGTGATTTATGTGGCTTGTGAGGTTGAGCTATGTTTTTAGGATGGTGGATGGATATGGAAGAAAAACGGGATGGGGGATGAGTTAGACGACCTGATCTTGAGTAAAAGCTTGGCCAGGGTGGTGGTGTAGGACTAGTTTCTGAGGAAAATGGAGAAGTGGTTGAGGGGGTGGGGTTTGTCGAGGGTTGGGGGTGGTGTGGGCAGTGGTTGAGTGGGGTTGTAAGGTCGAGGGTTGAACGATGGAGGATTTTGGGGTGGGTGGGGTTGAGGGGGAGGCGATGGTAGAGGGGTAAGGTCGGAGTGTGAGGGGGGGGGGGGTGATGGAATGGGTTGGAGTTGTCGTGAGGCTGAAAGTTGAGGGTGAGACAAAAGTTCTGGGGTTGACGTTGGATGGGAGGTTGGGGCGGTTAGTTTGCAGAGGTTGAGGTAGGGTAGGGTAGGGTGTGAGATTGAGGTGGGGTGATGGTGGAATGGTGATGGGGTGGGGGATGAGGTGCTGATGATAGGGGTCGAATTAGGGGGGGGGATGAAGGTTTTTGGCGTTTGGGTGATGATGGTGAGGGGGGTGGGCATTTGTGATGAGGGGTTGTGGGATTGCCTTTATAAGGGGGGTTGTGGAGGGGGGTTGACGGGTGTAGGGTTTGGCAAGAGGTAGGGGGCGGCGAGGGTGAAGAAGATAATGGGGATGGGTTGGAGGAATGGGTGCAGGTATGGAGCGAGGGGGGAGGAGAGGGTGCGGGAGAGCGTGGAGATAGTGTTTGTTTATGTTTAGGCGGGGTGGCTGGTCGGGGTGGCTGGCATCTTGGTTGGTATTTGTTGGAATGTGGGTGGTGGCTGGTGCTGGGTTGTGAGGGTAGGAGTGTTGGTCTGTTGGTCCTTACCAATATTCAAAGGACGGTAAATCCTCACAAATCGATTACGGTATGTCCTAGTCTCTCCGTGACCACAGCTTACCCTACTCATCTTAGGACTTCCACCACCCCACCACCTCAAAACCGTCGACCCACCAGCTCCAACACCCCTCAACCGTTCCATGTGACCAATACCCTCCTACCCACCCCCAGGATCCGTACCATTTCTTCTCCACTCACTCATCACACCCCCACCTCCACACCACCACTGCCACCCCGCCGTGGCTCTCCCACCTCCACACCATCTCGTCAACAAGTGGTAGCAGGTGCCTCTTCCCAGAGTGACACAGGATTCTGGACTCAACCTCAGCGTTTACCTGTGGATACTGAGTCCGGGGCGACTGGAGGCCAACACCGTAACTCATCCCCTGACAAATACCAACGCACAAGAAAACAACCTGATAGATATACTTATTAATAAACAATATTATCCTTACTAATTTAACTTACTCAATTGTGATTGCAGGATGGATTTTTGTTGTGCACTTCCTTTCGTAGGACTTAATAATGATGAACTTTTGTTGCTTATAAATGACAACTCTTCACTTAACTCACATAATATTCCTTTAAATGTATTAGATACCTTGAACTTCAACCCCTTCCCTCTTGACGTAGATGTTTTTAGTAATGAGGTTGATCCTGATAATTTGCTTTTAAATTCCCTCAACTATAAAAATCCATCTTTTAACTACATTTTTCCTGTGCAACAAGAAATTTTTAACGATATCCCGGATAACACCTTTTCATTGCTTTGTTATAATATTAATAGTGTTCCTCAACATTTTGAAGAATTTAGGGAACTCTGTTTGAACCCACTCCAACATGATTTTGATGTTATTGGACTTTGTGAAACCAAACTGATCAAAGAAATTGAACATTTGTTTAATTTTCCAAACTATGTTATGCTTAATAACAGCTTTACAAGAAATAGTGGTGGAGTGTCACTTTTTCTTAATCGCCAAAACGATTATAAAATAAGATACGACTTAACTATGCAGCATAATAGTTGGAATCATTGGGAGTTGAAATATGTGGAAAGGTTGTAGTGGTAGAGACCTACAGGATACAAATACAGGAGACCTCACACCGTTTTCAATAATTTTCTAGATAAATTAAATCATATTATTTCGATTGTCAGCGATGAAGGAAAGACTTGTTACATCATCGGGGATTTTAATCTTAATTTATTAAGACACAAAGACGACAATACTGTTGCTGATCTTGTATCTTCATTTCACTCACACATGTTTTTCAACACCATTAATAAGCCTACCCGAGTAACGCATTCATCAGCAACCATTATCGACCACATTAATTGGTCTAACCAATATACCAAAAATGTCTTCAGCGGAATTATTTATAATATGATTACTGACCACTTTCCTATGTTTTCTGTTTTCAAATCTGATATCCACACACCCCTTGTCAATGAGAAGAGAACAGTAACTTTAACTTATAGAGACTATAGTATCGATAATATAAATAATTTCAGAATAGCATTGGAGAATGTTACTTGGGAACTAGTCTATTCTTCTAATAACCCAAATGTAATCTACAGTAATTGCATGTGTATATTTATCCCTTGCTTTAATAAACACTTTCCTCTAATAACGAAAAATAAAGATATTAGTACAAAGGAGTACAAAGGAAATCAAGCAACAACATATCTAGTGACCCTTCTAGGCTGCTTGTCCTCCAAAACACTGAGGATCAAGTGTCCAAACAGTGGTTTAGAGTGGGTAAGGGAACATTAGAAAGGGAACTACTGCCCTGCCACTAACGTGGCAGGACTAGGAAGTTTGTAGGGGACATATGGGTTAGTATTGGTTAGTATTAAATACCTTAATAAACCTTACATTACACCAGAAATTAAAATCATAATCAAAGAGAAGAATAGGCTGGCCAGGAAATATGCGATTAAACCCGTCACATTTGGAGAGGAGTTCCGCAGACTACGTAATCATGTAACACAAGTAATAAGAACAGCGCGAGCGAATTATTATAAATCTAAACTCCAAGAAAGTGCTGGTAACAGTAAAAATGTATGGGGTGTTATTAACTCGGCTCTTAACAGGCAAAAGCAAAACAAAATAAGTTAACATTTTGTAGAAAACAACATGAAATTGAACAATCCAGAACAAATTGCGAATAATTTCAATTCAGTTTTTATTAATGTTGGGAAAAATCTAGCAGAAAGTATACCAAATTCCAATGTTAACTTCACCAAATACTTGCCAAATAGACAACAAACAGTATTTACAACATCACCTGTTACAAACAACGAATTGATAAATGCTATCCAACAATTGCGGGACTCTTCTCCGGGCTGTGATGGTATTCCCATGAATATATTGAGCGCGGTGGTCCCAGTTTTGTCCCCAGTCATTTTGTATCTTTGCAACAAATCATTTCACTCGGGAATTTTCCCAGACGAACTCAAAATAGCTAAAATAATGCCTATGTTTAAATCTGGAGACAAAACTCTGCTTAAAAACCATCGTCCAATTTGTATTTTACCGGTTATGAGTAAAATATTAGAAAAAAGTAATGTATAACCGAATATTAGATTATTGTGAATCAAACCAGATAATCTCTGATAGTCAGTATGGCTTTAGAAGGGGACGATCGACAGAATCAGCTCAGATTAAATTTAAAAACGATATCCTTGCATCATTTGACAAACGAGAATTTACAGTTGGCTTATTTCTGGATCTTTCCAAAGCTTTTGATACTATTGATCATCGTATCCTATTGGAAAAGCTCAAATACTATGGTATTCGTGGTATCACAAATGATTGGTTTAAATCATATCTGGAAAATCGCAAACAATTTGTGGAATACAAAGAAAGTAAATCATCACAACAACTTATTTCTCTTGGTGCAAGGATCCATATTAGGCCCATTACTGTTTATTTTATATATATAAATTATTTCATTAATTCAAGTAGGTTGCTCAAGTTTTTACTGTTTGCAGATGACAGCACTCTTTATGTTAGTAACAGGGATCTACGTTCATTAATTGATATAGTCAATACTAATTTACAAAATGTTCGCGATTGAATAACTGCAAATAAGCTAACACTCAATATTGATAAAACCAAATACATAATTTTCCAAAGAAATAAGTCCATCATGCAAAACCTTGAACCAATCAAACTAGGGAACATAATCCTGGATAAAAAGGAGAGCTTGAAGTTTCTTGGGATAGAGGTAGATGAACGGTTGTCATGGAGCTTCCATGTTCGAAATGTGAGGGATAAGATCAACAAACAGTGTGGCATACTCTACTTAACACGACATTGTTTTAATAATGACACAATGAAACAGTTATATTATTCACTGATGTATCCATTCTTCTCATATTGCCACACTGTTTGGGGACAGTCTGGGGAAACTACACTAAAATCATTAGATGTAGCTCACAAAAGAGTTATTAGAACAATTACATGCCAGTCAAAATACGCCCATACCAATGAACTTTTCAAAAAGCTAGAACTCTTGAAGTTCCAGGACATAAATATATATTGAAGTGCTTTATTTGTATTTAAATCATTAAACCATATTAGCAATGAGGGACTATTTCGATATCGAATTAATCAAAGATACGAGTTAAGGAATGTCAACCAACTTGAAATTCCATTAAAAACGACTAGCCAATCCCAAACATCTTTCAATTACCATGGCGTTAAGATTTGGAATCAGTTACCACAAGCATTGCAAAATATAAACACAGTGTCTGGCTTCAAAGTTGCACTAAAAAGACATCTACTGTCCAAATATTAACATTTCATTTTTATATATGTATTTGTATGTGTGCAGTCCTTGGGTATATATTTGTGTGAATAAATACGTATGTACTTCTGGGTGCATGCGTATAATTATGTAAGTGCATGTGCGTGTACAAGTTGGTATTATGTATTCGTATGTGTAAGTGCGTATTTACGTACAGCGTGTGGATGTACGTCTAGTATATGTGTGTATATGAGTGAGTGTAGGTTGATATTTTGATGTAAGTGTAAATGCGTGTATAATTATAATAACTATCGTTTTACATATTTTAAATATCTAATAGAGACGGAATAATTACATGGGTCCATGTATTGACATACGCATGTGGTCTGGACTAATATCTCGGGGTCGCTTGGATTATATATTATCTCTATGGAAATATTTTCATTTTTTCGCTATTATACAGATACTAAATTGCACAAGTTGTTTATTAACCTTAACTGTAGAGTATCTAAAAGAACTATAACGACATAAAAATTATGAAGAACAAAAACTTTGCTATATCTATTTGATTAGTAAATCTAATTTTGACCCGGGTATTTGTCTTGTATTGTGTACAATTTTGAAATTATTTAATGTGTTCATATTATTACTGTAACAGCTTTCGAGTTTAAGCTTGATGTGCCTTAAGAGAGATACCTCTCACAAGGCTCAGCCAATGTAATGTTAATTTTGTATTCTGAATATCATGTGTATGTTCTACTGGCTAAATAAAAAGTTTCAATTCAATTCAATTCAATTCTACATACCTCCCTCCCACTACATAGATCCCACCCACTACATAGATCCCTCCCACTACATACCTCCCTCCCACTACGTACATTCCTCCCACTACATACATCCCTCCCACTACGTACCTCCCTCCCACTACATACATCCCTCCCACTACATACATTCCTCCCTCCCACTATACATACCTCCCTCCCACTACACACCTCCCTCCCACTACATAGATCCCTCCCACTACATAGATCCCTCCCACTACATAGATCCCTCCCACTACATACATCCCTCCCACTACATAAATCACTCCCACTGCATACCTTCCTCCCACTACATACATCCTTCCCTCTACATATATCCCTCCCACTACATACCTCCTTCCCAATACATAGATCCTTCCCATTACATACATCCCTCCCACTATATACATCCCTCCCACTACATACCTACCTCCCACTCCATACATCCCTCCCACTACATAGATCCCTCCCACTACATACCTCCCTCCCACTACATACATCCCTCCCACTACATAGAACCCTCCCACTACTTACCTCCCTCCCACTACATACATCCCTCCCACTACATAGATCCCTCCCACTACATACATCCCTCCCACTACATACATCCCTCCCACTACATACCTCCCTCCCTCTACATTCATCCCTCCCACTACATACATCCCTCCCACTACATACCTCCCTCCCACTACATACATCCCTCCCACTACGTACCTCCCTCCCACTACATACATCCCTCCCACTACATACATTCCTCCCTCCCACTACATAACCTCCCACTACATAGATCCCTCCCACTACATACCTCCCTCCCACTACCGTACCCATCCCTCCCTCACACTACATACCTCCCTCCCACTACATACATCCCTCCCATTACATAGATCCCTCCCACTACATACCTACCTCACACTACATACATCCTTCCCACTACATACATTCCTCCCACTACATGCATCCCTCCCACTACATCCATCCCTCCCTCACAGTACGTACATCCCTCATTCCCACTTCATACATCCCTCCCACTACATTCATCCCTCCCACTACATACATCCCTCCCTCCCACTACATCCATCCCTCCCTCCCACTACATACATCCCTCCCTGTCACTAAATCCCTCCCTCCCTCCCACTAAATCCCTCTCTCCCTCCGACTACATCCCTCCCTCCCTCCCACCACATCCCTCCCTCCCTCCCACTAAATCCCTCCCTCCCACTACATCCCTCCCTCCCTCCCACTACATCCCTCCATCTCTCCCACTATATCCCTCCCACTACGTCCATCCCTCCCTCCCACTATTATTATTTTGTTTGATGTATGTATGTGTGTATGTATGTATGTGTGTATGAATATATGTGTGTATGTATGTATGTACTTACTCTAGTTGTACTTACTCTAGTTGTATTGCGGGAGTGAGCATGCTCGTTATTTCCCGCCTCCTATATGTGTAGGTGTTATATGTATCGTTGGAATGGCTGTGGATGTGTGTGTAGTCTGTATTTTTAGCCAATTGGCGACATCGGAAACGAAGGCTTAGGGTGGATCTGTATGGAACCATTCTCACTATAGACGGTACCGTCTCGCCCGAAGGCTTAGGTAGCCATCAGCTTTGGTGAACCATATGATACCCATCTCGCCTAGTACCATTTTTGCCAACCCCAGATGGGACGTCACAACGTCGTCCACTTATTCCAGGTACCTATTTACAGCTAGGTGAACTGAGGCCAACACATGAAAGAAGACAAGCCCAATTAGTCTCCGCCCGGCCGGGGGATTGAACCCCCGACCCCTCGTGTGTGAGACGAGAGCGCTACCTACTAGGCTACGGGCTGTGTGTATGTATGTGTATGTATGTGTGTATGTATGTATGTGTGTATGTTTGTACGTATGTATGTGTGTATGTATGTCTGTGTGTATGTATGTATGTATGTGTGTATGTATGTATGTGTGAATGTATGTGTGTATGTATGATAGTATGTATGTATGTATGTAATATAGCAATGTCCGAATACATACATCTCCAGCCGAGTTAATTTGACAGCCAGTTTACTCACCATCATGTGTTTATCCCGTACTAAAGTGTTTATAGTGTCTTCAATAAATCATCAATTGTCAATAAAATTGGTATTTTAATGTGATGAATGTCACATAGTATGACCTATTGTATGTAATACATATGTTCTGAAGATATTATCACCATTGGCAACAGGTAGCCTTAGATAATTATGATTACGAAAAGAGAGAGTTCTATTGGATATCCGTTTTATAATAACTATTACTATTGTACTTTTCTTCTGCACTTTGAAGTGAAAAATTAACATATTCCTTATTGCTCTATGGTTTCCCATTACATTTCCAAAATTCAAGAGATTCTATCAATAAATAATGAAATGGGGGTCAATTTCGTTTTGAGCGTTTCACTGAGCATCGACAGCAGTCCTGTTCGCGTATGTGAAGTAGCCTAGATTTTTTGGCCAGAAGTATAAAGCCAAATATTTAATTGGGAGTAATATTAGAGTAATTGTATGTATCGGATAGATTTTAATAAGGGAAACACTGTGGTGCAATTTATTTAAATAGAACTCTACAAATAACGTAATTATTGAATATTACTACATTCAACCGATTAAAAGTCTCCTATTATCGAGGCCAATGCGCGATTTTGTTATATAAAGTACTTCTAAATCACAATGAAAGTTTTATAAGGTATACCAGCTGTCAAGAAGATACGATTTTATATATAATTTCGATTTACAAAGTTTAGTAGTTCTATTAAAGTTAAGCACAATCTCGTTATAATAATAATAATAATAATACACAATTTAGTATTATGACGAGTTGTTCTGGCTATTATTAGACGATTGTATTCAGATTAAGAAGGGCATATGGAAGTCAGGTTAATCGAGATAGCCTTTCCGCAGATCCTTCCTAGGCTGTATAAAATCGTCTAATGATAGCCAGAATAAACTGTCAAAAAGCGTGATGATCCTCAAGAGGTTAATATATTGTATGCGATAATGTGATAATACACACAATACTTGGTTTTATTTCAACCGGCGGTAAATTGAATCCCTTAGCAACTAATTGCTCAATACTTAAAGAGAGATGAACCGTTTTCTTTGGTCTGGTATTTCATTTATTCCTATATATCTTCGTTTCCTCGCTAGACCTCCATCAGTAATAGAAAAACACCCTCTAGACTCCCCCATCAAGGTAAATTTGTACATTTTTCGGTAGAAAAATGTACAGGCCGATGGCCGGTTCCTCTTAAAATTTCAGGCTCGCTATCGCTTGCCTGGTAAACATCGACACCTAAATGACACGAAAGGTCTTAAAATCGACAACACAATGGTACGAAAGGAGTTACAATCACCAAACTAATGGACCGAACGTCTTATAATATAAAAAACAAATGGGGCTTAACGCGAGGGAGAAAGGGGACAAACAAAGACGACTCATCTCCCCTTAATGGAAAATTATGAATCTGCTATATCGCTGCATCATAGCAAGACCAAGTTTATATAATTATCACAATATTCCACTACACAATCTTCAACATAACTGAGATACCTTGGTGGGAACTTTGCAATTTACCGTCAGTTGAAACGAAACCGAGTATTGACACAATTGCCGACTTGCGAGTTTCGTTCTATAAGGAAGTTGGAGCTGTAGGCAACGGTATTTAACATAATTTACAGTTAAATTAGGTAGTAGTACATATATAAATACATAACACTCAATTCAACATACCATTTATCGATTAGAAACTTAAATTATTATTGAGTTTCTGTTTGATATCTATGTTAACTGCTACAACTTCCTTATAGCCTGAAACTCGCACGTGGTTAATTGGATGTACAAAATCGTCTAATGATAGCCAAGATTATCTGTTAAAATGCGTCGTGATCTTGAAAGGGTTAAGGGGGTAGTGCTTGTTTTGTTGGCCAATATATTTAATTATTTATTTATTTATTTTTGGTTTCCTCGCTAGACCTCCATCAGGCTTCCTAAAAAAACACCCCTAGACATTCTTCCAAGATAAATTTGTAAATTTTCCGGGAGATTTTTTGTTCGGCAAAGGCCGATTTCTCCTAAATTTATGGGCTCGCTTTCGTTCGCCAGGAAAAAAAGTAAATGACACTCACCAATTTTCTTTCTAATATTTATCAATGATCTGGAGGCACCCGCCTTTCAACACAGTCCCATTCCTATTCTGTCCAGCTCTTCAAACCAAGAATTGGCAAATTTTCTGTGTTTCTTATACTCAACAAGTGAACTCTGGATGGTTTAATGGGGCAGTATTTACCCGTTTGATATCAAGCTTAGGGGGACAGTGGTTAATTTTGGTGGGTCTATATATTTATATATTCATATATTTTGGTAGTTTCCTCCCTAGACCTCCATTAAACTTAAAACAAAAAAACACGTTAGATTCCACTTTGAGGTTAATTTGTACAGCTTTCGGTAGAAAAAAATATCACGGCCGTCGAAGGCCTATTAGTTTGGTGATTTTAAGACTTTTCAATCCATTTCTTTGTCAATATTAAGACCTTTCGTGCCATTTAGGTGTCGATTTGTTCCTGGTGAGCGACAACGAACCTGTAATTTTAAGAGGAACCCGCCTTCGGCCAGGACAGTTTTCTACAGAAAAATGTACAAATTTATCTTAAAAGGGGATTTTCGGGGTGTCTTTATAAGCTTGATGGAGGCCTAGCGAGGAAACTGAGAAAAATAATTATGTAAATAAAAAAAATAGACCAAAAATATAAGCCCACCCCCTTAACACTATGTGGTACAACGTTATTATCAGTTATTATGATATTTGGTTTATTTATTATTGAGGGTTCTAATTCTTATTATACTGTATTTATATATTTTTGTGTTTTTAATTTTCGAACAATATATTCTATTTAAGGGGGCAGTGCTTGTTTTTTTGTCTATATATTAATTTATGAGTTTATTTTTTAGTGTTCTCGGTAGATCTCCATCAAGCTTAAAAAAACACCCCCTAGATCACCTTTTTAGATAAATGTAAACATTTATTCGGTAGAAAAAGGTCCCGGCCGAAGGCCGGTTCCTTCTAAAATTAGAGGCTCGCTTTTGCTCACCACGAAAATATGGAAACCTAAAGGGCACGAAAGATCTTAATTTTGACCAAAAAAATTAGGCGAAATGTCTCAAAATCGCAAAACTAAGGCAACGAACGTCTTAAAATCGCAAAACTAATATGCTAAACATGAGGGAGAAGGGTGTCAATAACCAGCGAGTACTACCCCTTAACTCCCTAGACTAGAACAACGTCCCTCAGACCCCCTTCAAGCTAAATATGTACATTTTTCAGTAGAAAAATGTACTGACTAAAGAACGATGTATCCCAAATTGCAGGCTCGCTATCGCTCGCCCAGGATATATCATCTTATTGGGTTGATGCATCTTATAACCGCCAAACTAATAACACATAACGTCTTAATTAATTAAGGGAGATGGGTCGGTATTATAGACCCCCTTCTCCCTCATGTTTAGCAAATTAGTATTGAGATGTTAAGACGGTTGTTCCGTTAGTTTGGCGATTTTGAGACATTTCACCCCATTTCTTTGTCTTCTTTACTGGCGAGCCATAGCGAGCCTGTTATTTTAGAAGGAACATTTTTCTACAGAAAATTGTATAAATTGATCTTGAAAGGTGATATAGGGGTGAGTTTTTTGTTTTTAACCTTGATGGAGGTTTAGCGATGGAACTAAAAAATATATTAATAAATACAAATATAGACCAAAAAACAAGCACTACCTCCTTAAAATCTCGGAACTAATGGAGTAACAGAGGGAGGGTTCCAAACAGACCAACCTTACACCAGATAGGGTGATTGACTACTTGCTAGTTTCAGGCTATAAGGAAGTTGGAGCTGCAGACATCAATATTTAGAAGAATTACCAGCTAAAATATGGTTCTAGTAATTAAATAAATACATACCAACAAATGCAACATTCTATATATCCATTTGAAACCTATATTATTACTGTGTTTGTGTTTAATGTCGATGTTTACAGGCCGAACTTCCTTATAGCCTGAAACTCGCAAGTTGTCAATTAACCCTTCAAGATTTTAGATTATCACGAGTTTTGACTGTTATTTTTGTTCTATTAATACACGATTTTATGTGAGAGGGATCTGTGGGAATTAGAGTGGTAAAGACGATCTCGATCAACCCTCGGTCTTCCATAGACCCTTCCTAATCTGAGTAAAACGGGGAGGGTTCCAATCAAACCACCCTTACACCAAATACGGTCATTAAGGGGAGATGGGACGTTTTTCTGGTCCCCCTTCTTCCTCATGTTTAGCACCATTAGTTTTCAGATTTTAAGATGTTTGCCCCATTAGTTTGGCGAATTTAAGTCCTTTCGTCTCATTTCTATATCAATATCAAAACCTTTAGTGCCATTTAGGTGTCGATTTTTTTCCTGGCGAGCGATAGAGCCTGTAATTTTAAGAGATACCGGCCATTGGCCGGGATATTTTTCGATCAACAAATGTACAAATTTTTCTTGAGAGTGTTTTTTTTTTAAAGTTTGATGAAGGTCTAGTGATAAAACTAAAAGATACATTTTATTAATAAATAGACCCAAACAAATAACCACTGTCCCCTTAACTCCTTCAAGATTATGACGCGTTTTGACATTTTGTTTTCATATTGTATTACACGATTATATGTGAGAAGGATATGTGGGCATTAAAAAGGGGTAAGGACGATCTCAATCAACCCTCGGACTTCCATAGACCCTCCCTAATCTGAGTAAAACAGGCAGGGTTCCAAACCAACCACCCTTACACCAAATAGGGTCATGAAGGTTCATTAAGGGGAGATGAGACGTTTTTCTGGTCCCCCTTCTCCTTCATGTTTAGCACCATTAGTTTTCAGATTTTAAGATGTTTGCCCCATTAGTTTGGCGAATTTAAGTCCTTTCGTCTCATTTCTATATCATTATCAAAACCTTTCGTGCCATTTAGGTGTCAATTTTTTTCCTGGCGAACGAAACCGAGCCTGTAATTTTAAGATATACCGGCCTTCGGCCGTGACATTTTTTTATTGAATAATGTACAAATTTATCTTGAATTTTGGGAGTGTTTTTTGTTTAAGCTTAATGAAGGTCTAGCGATGAAACTAAAAGAAAAATTAATAATTGAGGAGGTCCCTGTCAGAGGGGCCAACTCACCACATTTTCAAAAACAGCGCTCTAGCTGGTTCCCGCTCCGTGAAATTCTTGGGAATCATCTGGCAAAAAAAAACATCCGACTTTCGTCCTTATAGCAACTGCACATAGGGTTGAGCATCCCTTGTTTTTGCCGTTTGGCAGACCGTTTATGGGTGTGAATCTGGGTAGACAGAGGGGCCAACTCGCCAACGCGCTCAGCCAATGAGAGCGTGGCTACGACGTGGGGAATTAAATGGCCGCCCGCCCGACCACTCACAGGCGCTGTACGAGACGTGCTTCAGTAGTCACGCTCAAACCAAGTTAGAGTCAACACACGAGTGTATGGTATGTTAACTTTAAACATCAATAACTCAAAACTATACTCGTGGGGAGTTGGCCCCTCTGGCACAGACCTCCTCAATTATATTAATAAATATACAAACACAAATAAAATAAATAAATAACCACTATCCCCTTAACCCCTTCAAAATTATGACGCGTTTTTTACATCTATTTTTTTGGACAATTATTACATGATTATATGTGAGAAGGATCTGAATAAAATCTGAATAAAAATCGTCTATCGGTAGCCAAAACAAATTGTTGAAATGGGTCGTAATCCGCCAAGGGGCATGAGATGATTCCAGCTTAGGAAGGATCGGTGGGAATTTAAGGGGGTAGTGCTTTTTTTGTTCTCTCTCTCTACATATTTCTGTATATTTATGAGTTTCCTCCCTAGACTTCCATCAATCTTTAAATAACACTCTCTAGATCCCCGTTCAAGATATATTTGTATATTTTTCGGTAGAAAAATGTCCCGGCCGAAAGCCAGCTCCTTCTAAAATTACAGGTTCGCTACTACTCGCCAGGAAAAAATATTGACACTTAAATTGCACAAAAGGTCTTAAATTTGACAAAGAAATGGGGCACAAGCTCTTAAAATCGACAAACTAATGGAACGAACGTCTTAAAGTCTCAAGACTAATATGCTGAACATGAGGGAGAAGGGACTCCAGAAAAAGCGAGTACCTCCCCCTTAACGGGTAAAGACTATCTCAATTAACCCTCTGTCTTCCATACACCCTTCCTAATCTGAATATAATCGTCTAATAATAGCCAGAAAACAGAAAAGAAACGCGTCGTCGTTTCTTGAAAGGGTTTAAAACATATGACTGTCTTGCGACAATTTATACGTTTTTATATATCAAGTCAAAAGATTATTTTGGTATTGAAAACCCTGTTCAAATGTGTCCATTTTAAGGGGGGTGCCTTGCTTTTGTTCTCTCCCTTTCTCTCTTTCTCTGCCTTGTACCCATTTGGCCCCATTCAGCCTACTGTTTTAAGACGTTTATCCCCATCCAGGTGTCAATTGTTTACTGGTGAGCGGTAGCGAGCCAGCATATGTTTTATTTTTGTTTGACAGCAGGCTAAATTTGTAAATTTTTCGATAGAAAAATTTCTCCGGCGAAGCCCGATTTCTTCATATAATGCTGGCTCGCTATCGCTCGCCAGGAAGAAATCGACACCTAGATGGGGATAAACGTCTCAAAATAGTTGGCTGAATGGGGCCGAATGGATACAAGCCAGAGAAAGAGAGAAAAGGAGAGAAATCACCAAAAGCAGGTCACCCCCCTTAAGGGGACAGTGGTGATTTGTTGGGGTCTATTAATATATTTGTTTATTTAGTATTTTGTTTCCTCCCTAAACCTCCATCAAACTTTAAACAAAATCCATTAGCCCACCCTTCGAGATAAAAGTGTACATTTTGCAGTAGACAAAATTTCACGGCCGAAGGCCGGTCCTCCACAATTACAGGGTCGCTATCTCTCGCCAGGAATAAAATCGACACCAAAAGGGCACGAAAGGTCTTAAAGATGACAAAGAAATTGGGCGGGTCTTAGAATCAACAAACTAAAGTCTCAAAACTAATGGGGATAAGCATGAGGAAGAAAGGGGACCAGACAAACGGCCCATCTCCCCTTAAAAAGTGGTAATAGCTGTCAACGGGATTTGTTTAGTCTATCTCGTGGTATCACACAATTATATGAAAGTTGAAATACTGTACAATATTCACATTAACCCATTCAGTACCGGTGACGTCTTTTGTATTGTAATTTAGCTAGATTTAGACAATTTCATGAAGCTCAGGAAGGATATATGGTAGCTAAAAGGGTTAATTAAGATATTGTTCCGCCGTGTAATGAGTAACCGTCCTTCCTAAGCTGAATACAATTGTTTAATAGTGGCCAGAATATAGTTAAAAGGACGGCACTGGTACTGGAAGGGTTAAGTAAAAGATAAAATAATACCTCCAGTATATACATAAAATACAAACTTGTTCTACACCTCTCACACTTCCACCACAAACACATACAACTAACACACACACAACAAAGCCACTCCAAAAGCTTCCTCGCTCTCCAACACTTTACCCGTACAGTACCAGGGGCTTCCTTTTCATCCTATTCAGGCAACTACTAGATGATTTAATTCAGCTTAGGAAGGACCTCTAGTAATGACAAGGCTTCAAATGATCTCAACCAACCCTTTTAACTACCTCTGATCCTTCCTAAGCTGCATAATATCGTCAAAAAACAGCTAGAAAAAAATAATACACACGTCGCTGGTACTCAAAGGGGTAAGCACATAACATTACAAACTAATTGTAATAGAAAGGCTTTATTATGCAATGAAACAAAGTCTAATAGTTTGTAGAATCCCCTGGCTTGACTAAAATGTACATTAACGCTTGTTTTGGCTTAGTTCGTGTTTAGTCCCATATTTTATCTGATTTTATGACGTTCGGCCCATTAGTTTGGCAATTTTATGACCTTTCACCCCTTTTCTTTGTCAAGATTTAGACTTTTCGTGCCATTTAGGTGTGGATTTCTTCCTGGCGAGCGATAGCGAGCCTGTAATTTTGGCTTACTTAGTGCTTAGGCCCATTAGGCTTCAGATTTTAAGACGTTTGGTCCATTAGTTTGGCAATTTTATGACCTTTCACCCCTTTTCTTTATCAATATTTAGACCGTTCGTGCCATTTAGGTGTATATTTTTTCCTGGCGAACAAAAGCGAGCCTGTAATTTAGGAAGAACCGATCATCATCTAAACAGAGGGAATAAAAGCGAGTATAAAGAAGAAAAAAGAATGATGTGGTCAAAGTTTGTGTTGTTGTTAATAAGATGTTGAACTGTCCTGTCTAGAGCGGTGTGAACTCTGAACCCCGAGTTACTTGTTCGAACCACCTGCTCATCTAAAGGCTGTTTCATCTTTTATCATTTTATATCCTTCCTCTTATTATTATTGCTATAATTATTACTATTGTTTTAGTAATAGTAGTAGTAGGAGTAGGTGAAGTGCTGAGAAGAATCATCGGAAAATGCATAATGGAAGTGGTGAAAGAAGATGTGCGGTCAGCGGCCGGTAATCTCCAAGTGTGTGCCGGCCACCAAACAGGGGGAGAGGCAGCAATTCATGCCATAAGTAAAATATATGAGCAAGTGGACTGTGAAGCTGTGCTGCTAGTGGATGCAACAAACACCTTTAACACCATCAACAGAAAGACAGCAATACATAACATCAAAGTAAAATGTCCCAGCTTTGCCACCTATGTAGAGAACACCTATAAAAGGCCTGCGGACCTCTTCATAGTAAATAACCAGAAAACACGACATGGATCAAATCTGAAATCAATGGAAGGAACCACACAAGGTGACCCAGTAGCAATGGCAATGTACGCTTTAGGTCTCTCAGTGTTGCTAACCTTAACAAGCCATGAGGTGACGCAAGTCAAGCAGGTGGCCTATGCAGACGATCTCACTGGAGTGGGAAAAGTCAACAATCTCAAGCACTGGTGGGAGCAAATATCAGAGGTAGGACCAGAAATAGGGTACCATCCAAATGCCAGAAAGTCAATACTAATAGTAAAACCAGAACATTATGAAAGGGCGGTAGAAGCTTTCAGTGGTAGTGATGTGGTCATAACAAAGGACGGACAGCGTCACCTTGGGGCGGTGATCGGCACGGAAGAGTTCAAGAACAAATACATAGAGGAGAAGGTCAGAGAATGGGTAAAAGAAATTGAGAAACTGGCCAATATTGCAAAGCCGGAACCACAGGCTGCGTATTCGGCATTCACATATGGGGTCAAACATCGCTGGACCTACTTGATGCGAACCATTGCAAATGTGAGCGCATTACTTCAACCGCTGGAAGATGCCATCAGAGACAAACTCATCCCAGCGTGGATAAAGTCTCACACCCCGAATGCTACAGAGAGGGAGCTGCTCGCACTTGCCTCCTAGGTTGGGAAGGATGGGAATCATCAACCCAGTGAAGAGGGCGATAACGGAATACCAGAACTCCGTAAAGATAACAGGATCTCTCACTGACCGTATCGTAGCACAAGATTCTGACGGTGAAGTAGACCAGGCAGACATCTACAACATCAGAAAGACCATCACGTCAGAGAGGCCAAACTCACAGAAAAATGACCTGGCACAATTGATGGTACAACTTCACCCGTGACAAACAAGAAAACTACAAATAGCACAAGAAATGGGCGGGTCAAATTGGCTGACAACCCTACCAATCAAGGCAAAAAGCTTCAATCTCAACAAACAAGAATTTAATGATGCTATTGCATTGAGGTATGATTGGCCGATTGAAGGACTGCCCGATCAATGCGTTTGTGGAACCATCAACAATGCAGACCACTCCATGATATGTAAGAAAGGAGGATTTATCAGCATCAGGCACGATGAAGTAAGAGATGTAACAACGAACATGCTCAGAGAGGTGTGTAGAGATGTGGTGAGCGAACCATCACTCATTCCCTTGGGTGGAGAGATCATGCAGCACAGGACGGCCAACACATCCAATGAAGCAAGATTGGACGTTAGTGCAAGAGGCTTTTGGACAAATGCACAGCGAGCGTTCTTTGACATAAGAGTATTTGACCCAATGGCCCACAGCTACAGCGAGCTGTCTCTGGAGGCTGCACACAAGGGGAACGAACGAGAGAAGGTCAGGACATATGGAGAAAGGATCTTACAAGTCGAACATGGCAGCTTTACCTCACTAGTCTTCACCACATCAGGAGGGATGGGACCCAGGGCCCAGTGCTTCTATTCAAGGCTAGCAGATATCATCGCAGAGAAGAAGCAACAGCCTAGGAGCCACGTCGTAGCCTGGATGAGATGCCGTCTATCTTTCTCATTGCTCAGATCAGCACTACTATGCCTGCGGGGAACAAGAAGGTCTGCACCACAACCAGTGACGGTGGCAGAAGTAGACTACGAGGCAGCAGTGGCAGAGGGTCGCATTGGAAGGAGACTGGATTGAAGTTGCATGGTGTAGAATAGTAGTATCTGATGCTTGTGAAATTTAGTATGTGTACAATATTAAATATAAGGTAGTGGTGGTGGTGATGGTGGAGGTGGTGATGGTAGTAGTAGTAACATGAAATGTATGAAAAATGTTAAATAAAAATCAATGTAGTAGTAGTAATCCACGATGATGAGTCTGAGTGCTTACCCCGGAATAGGAAGTAGCTGAATGACAACGAAGTCAGGCGCTTTGATGACTATTCTGACCTAGTCTAGGGTCCAAAGAGGGGATGCACAGACTGAGTGGTTTTATTTAAAAAAAAAAAAAAAAAAAAAAAAAAAAAATAGTAGTAGTAGTAGACTGTACTAGTAGCATAGACGGAACCACAGGCCGCGTATTCGGCATTCACATATGGGGTCAAACATCGCTGGACCTACTTGATGAGAACCGTTCCAAATGTGAGCGCATTACTTCAACCGCTGGAAGATGCCATCAGAGACAAACTCATCCCAGCGTGGCTAAAGTCGCACACCCCGAATGATACAGAGAGGGAGCTGCTCGCACTGCCTCCTAGGTTGGGAGGGATGGGAATCATCGACCCAGTGAAGAGGGCGGTAACGGAATACCAGAACTCGGTAAAGATAACAGGATCTCTCACTGACCGTATCATAGCACAAGATTCTGACGGTGAAGTAGACCAGGCAGACATCTACAACATCAGAAAGACCATCACGTCAGAGAGGCAAAACTCACAGAAAAATGACCTGGCACAATTGATGGGACAACTTCACCCGAGACAAACAAGAAAACTACAAATAGCACAAGAAACGGGCGCTTCAAATTGGCTGACAACACTACCAATCAAGGCAAAAAGCTTCAATCTCAACAAACAAGAATTTAATGATGCTATTACACTGAGGTATGATTGGCCGATTGAAGGACTGCCCGATCGATGCGTTTGTGGAACCATCAACGATACAGACCACACCATGATATGTAAGAAAGGAGGATTCATCAGCATCAGGCACGATGAAGTAAGAGATATAACAGCGAACATGCTCAGGGAGGTGTGTAGAGATGTGGTGAGCGAACCATCACTCATTCCCTTGGGTGGAAAGACCATGCAGCACAGGACGGCCAACACATCCACTGAAGCAAGATTGGACGTTAGTGCAAGAGACTTTTGGACAAATGCACAGCGAGCGTTCTTTGACATAAGAGTATTTGACCCAATGGCCCACAGCTACAGCGAGCTGTCTCTGGAGGCTGCACACAAGAGGAACGAACGAGAGAAGGTCAGGACATATGGAGAAAGGATCTTACAAGTCGAACATGGCAACTTTACCCCACTAGTCTTCACCACATCAGGAGGGATGGGACCCAGGGCCCAGTGCTTCTATTCAAGGCTAGCAGAGATCATCGCAGAGAAGAAGCAACAGCCTAGGAGTCACGTCGTAGCCTGGATGAGATGCCGTCTATCTTTCTCATTGCTCAGATCAGCACTACTATGCCTGCGGGGAACAAGAAGGTCTGCACCACAACCAGTGACGGTGGCAGAAGTAGACTACGAGGCAGCAGTGGCAGAGGGTCGCATTGGAAGGAGACTGGATTGAAGTTGCATGGTGTAGAATAGTAGTATCTGATGCTTGTGAAATTTAGTATGTGTACAATATTAAATATAAGGTAGTGGTGGTGGTGATGGTGGAGGTGGTGATGGTAGTAGTAGTAACATGAAATGTTTGAAAAATATTAAATAAAAATCAATGTAGTAGTAGTAATCCACGATGATGAGTCTGAGTGCTTACCCCGGAATAGGAAGTAGCTGAATGACAACGAAGTCAGGCGCTTTGATGACTATTCTGACCTAGTCTAGGGTCCGAAGAGGGGATGCACAGACTGAGTGGTTAAACAAAAAAAAGTAATAGTAGTAGTAGTAGACTGTACTAGTAGTAGTAGCAGCAGTAGTAATAGTAGTAGTAGTAATAGTAGTAGTAGTAGTAGACTGTAGTAGTGTAGTAGTAGCAGTTGGAATAGTAATAGTATTACAATTATTAGTAAATAGACTATCTGTTTTTGCTATTATCCTAATCTATCTATCTATCTATCTATCTATATGCTCAGGCCCAATCCCCATTTTGGGGGTAGCCGACTCAAGACAGAGCAAGAACAGGGAAAACACAAAAACAACATAAAACAAAAAATAGACACAGATAAATATTTTATCCTAATATATTCAATATTTGTATAAACTTATTTATATACTACTGCATATACTACTACAACAACAACAACAACTACTACTACTACTACTACTACTAATAATAATAATAATAATAATAATAATAATGTTAATAATAGTAATTATGATAATGATAATAATATAATATTTAAACAGTGGTAACAGCTGTCAACGGGATTTGTTTAGTCTATCTCGTGGTATCACACAATTATATCAAAGTTGAATTACTGTATAATATTCACATTAAGTAAAAGATAAAATAATACCCATATACATAAAAGACAAACTGTTGTTCTACACCTCTCACACTTCCACCACAAATACATACTAATAACACACACACAACAAAGCCACTCCCACAGCTTCCTCGCTCTCCATCACTTGTCACCTGCTTTTTTCTATCTCTCTCTCCTTTTCTCTTTCTCTGGCTTGTATCCCTTCGGCCCCATTCAGCCAACTGTTTTAAGACGTTTATCGCCATCCAGGTGTCGATTTCTTCCTGGCGAGCGATTGCGAGCCAGCATTGTATTAGAAATACGGCTATGCCGGAGATTTTTGTTTATAAAAAAACGTGCAAATTTAGCTTGATGTCAAAACAAAAATATATATATGCGGGCTTGCTACCACTCGCCAGGAAAATATTGACACCTGGATGGGGGTAAACGTCTTAGAACTGTAGGCTGAATAGGGCCGAATGCATACAAGCCAGAGGGAGAGAAAGAGAAACGATGCAAGATGGGCCATCTTAAACCGCACATAACATTATAAGCTAATTGTAATAGAAAGGCTTTATTATGCAATGAAACAAAGTCTAATAGTTTTTAGAATCCCCTGGCCTGACTAAAATGTACATTAACGCTTGTTTTGGCTTAATTTGTGCTTAGTCCCATTAGTCTTCCGATTTTAAGACGTTTGGTCCATTAGTTTGGTGATTGTATGACCTTTCACCCCTTCGCTTTGTCAAGATTTAGACTTGTCGTGCCATTTAGGTGTCGATATCTTCCTGGCGAGCGATAGCAAGCCTGTAATTTTGGCTTAGTTCGTGCTTAGGCCCATTAGGCTTCAGATTTTAAGACGTTTGGTCCATTAGTTTGGCGATTTTAAGACCTTTCACCCCTTTTCTTTGTCAATATTTACACTTCTCGTGCCATTTAGGTGTATATTTTTTACCTGGCGAGCGATAGCGAACCTGTAATTTAGGAAGAACCGATCATCATCTAAACAGAGGGAATAAACGCGAGGACATACAGAAGAAAAAAGAATGATGTCGTCAAAGTTTGTTGTTGTTAATAAGATGTTGAACTGTCCTGTCTAGAGCGGTGTGAACTCTGAACCCCGAGTTACTTGTTCAAACCACCTGCTCACAAATTGCAGATACATTTTTTGTCTTTTGTTTTTTTAACATTTTTTTTATTATTATTATTATTATTATTATTATTATTATTATTATTATTGTGTTATTATTATTACTGTATTATTATTATTATTATTGTGATTATTATTATTATTTATATTTTATCATCAATCATCAATCTTCAATTTTCCACTCCCTTTAGTGTTCAGGTCCCTCTAACTATTGCAGCCAACTTTCATCATTAGACATTTCTGCTGTTACTGGAACCAATATGTTACAATGTTCGTCTTTTAAGGGGGGTCACCGGCTTGTTTTATTTTTCTCTCCTTTTCTCTCTTTCCCTGGCTTGTATCCATTTGGCCTCATTCAGCCAACTGTTTTAAGACGTTTATCCCCATCCAGATGTCGATATCTTCCTGGCGAGCGATAGCGAGCCAGCATTGTATGGAGAAATCCGGCTTCGCCGGAGACATTTTTCTATCGATAAATGTACAAATTTAGCTTGCTGTCAAAACAAAAATATATATATGCTGCCTCGCTTCCACTCGCCAGGAAAATATTTGCACCTGGATGGGGGTAAACGTCTTAAAACAGTAAGCTGAATGGGGCCGAATGGATACAAACCATAGAGAGAGGGAGAGAAAGAGAAAAAAGCGAGGTGGGCTCCCTTAACTTGTCTTTCCCCGCCTTCCTTTACTGGCTGTGGTCTTCCAGTTAGAGAGGGAGACATTGTGGAAAGTATGTGGTGTGTTCCTCAAAGTTAAACCATTAGGTGAATTGTGGAGGAGGGAGAGAGAAAAGAAGAGAGGAGGAGGAGGGAACTGATTGAGATAAAGCCGAGAATCAATGTAATTTACCGATGTAATTCACTCACTCTTTCGTTCGTCAAGGGGAATCCATGCAATGCGAGCTAAGCTCATTATTATCGCGCCTCTTTAACTGGGAATGTATTGCGTGAAATGCATGTTAAGTGTTTATGTATCGTTGGAATGGCTGTGGATGTGTATGTAGTCTGTATTTTAGCCAATTGGCGACATCTGGAAACGAAGGCTTAGGGTTAATATGTACGGTACCATTCTCACTACTTATTCCAGGTTCCTATTTATACTGCTAGGCGAACAGAGGCTACTCCGTTAGGAGACTTGCCCAAATGTCTCTTCCCCGCTCGGGTCTCGAACTCGGGACCTTCTAGTTGTGAGCCAGACGCGCTATCTGTTACGACACGGGGAGGTGATGTGTGTGTTTGTGCGCGCGCGTTTGTGTGTGTGTGTGTGTGTGTGTGTGTGTGTTTGGAAGAGAGTGATGTGTGTGTGTGTGTGTGTGTGTTTGGAAGAGAGTGATGTGTGTGTGTGTGTGCATTATAGTTTCTGAAAGAGTGAGAGTAAATTTAAAAATAAGTATATAATAATATATCTATTTATTTATTGTCCAACGCCTTGATTCTATAGGTTGTGACCATGAATGAATCGCCTCCATCTTACGAAATAACTTGTTCAACTTCTTAGCTTGTTTCAGGGGAAGGTCGGTAGCCCAATCACTCATTCTTGTGCATAGTTTACTGTGCCACCACTGCTGAAAAGATACCCAGAGGGTCTCAGAGTCCGATGGACCTTAAACTTGAGTGGTCAATTCTGTAAGTCCTTCAATAAACTGGCACAGAATGTCATTCTAACTTGGGACAGGTTCGCTTAGGAGCGTTTTGTATATGGCCAACCTCATAAAGGTGAATATGGCGTCCAGCAATAGATAAAAAGATAGATATATAAATTGTAGGACAGATCAATAGAACGATAGCCACACAGCAAGATCAAATTGGTGTGATGTGCAAATTCTCAGTGGACCAGAACAACCAACGACTGGCAAGAATCGAATTGAATCCTTTTTATATTTCCATTTGTTGACAATTTTCTCGTTTCCGTTTCCGGCATATTTCTTTACTGCAGATAGTTGTTGGCACAGATATTTATAAATTGCTTTATTTTATTGCACTCTTTGTTATCCAATGGTTATGGTTATTGGGTTCTGTGTTGTAATGCGCAGTTTCCAGTTGTATTATTGTACTTTATATTATTGGGATTATCTCTTTTCTTCCTTTCTCTATCTCTCTCTCTCTCTCTCTCTCTCTCTCTCTCTCTCTCTCTCTCTCTCTCTCTCTCTCTCTCTCTCTCTCTCTTGTTCTTTAATACACGTGTGTTTTGACAGGGCCTTAAATATAAATCCCTCAATGTACTACAGTATATATAGAGTATATATATATATATATATATATATTATTTTTTTTTCTTATTCGAGCTATCTCTAAATGGAATAGTTATTGGTAAATTTCAATCTTGTTATATCAATGTAAGCTTAACTCTAATTCGGTAAATTCATAATTATGATATTGCACTCAATAGCAGTATGATTAGATTTGCTAAACAAGTAAGAATATACAAATAAGAACGTATATACTGTATATAAACAGCTATAATTATGTACTACCCCAATAAAGATCCATGTTTATTTGGTGTTCATTCCATTTTGTCCCTCCCTCATCAGCTTTCTTTTTGCGCAAATGTTTCAAAGCATAATGAGGGAAAATCTTTTAATTCAACATACGAGTTGGAACTACAAAATGTTTTAATAAATGCACCCATTATGCAGCCTGAGGAAGAATTTGTCTGTCTGTCTATCTTCGCATCTGAAGTTTTTGCCTATGAATCTTTTGTGCATTATAACTGTCTTTCAATTTTTGTCTGAATAATTTTCCCCTAACTTTGTTCATATATCTGCTCTGTGCAAATCCCTCACTCACTCTCACTCTCTCTCTTGTTTCTCATAATATCAGATCTCGAATATCTTGTCAGCATATACCTCGGCTCGTGTGGCTGGTAGAATGACGCAGGCGCCTTGAGATTTCATATTATTTTTCGCTTTAGGTATATCTTTAATGTGTATGTGTTACCGTGTGTACAAATTGTTTGAAACCTCTGAAGTTTCGACAGTGACCTACTTCTTCTCTTTATAATTAAGGGGATTTGGTTCACTTTTTGTTCGATTTTTTCATGTATTTAATATTTTTCTAGTGTTCTCCCTCGACCTCCATCAAACTTAAAAACACAACCTCCGGATACCCCTTCAAGATATATTTGTACATTTTTCTGTAGAAAAATGTCTTGTCCTCCTATATTACGGGCTCGCTATCGCTCGCCAGGAAAATATCGACACCTAAAGTCTTAATATTGAAAAAGAAAATGTGCTAAAGGTAAAAATATCGCCCCTTAATTAAACTTAAATCATTAAACCTAACTATAGCCTATTCTATTTCACATAACCAAGCATTATATTATCTACCTAACATTACCTAAATTAGGCTAGCCTAACATGTACATACTTTCCTAACCAGATAACCTAATCTGAGTAAGCAAATGACTTGTAAGGAAAATGACTCAATCCTTGTATCCGTCAATCTAGATCCCTGTTATGGAAGCTGGCCTATTAGCTAATAGGAGGGGAACCAACGGACAATTATCATCTTCTCTCTCTCTCTCTCTCTCTCTCCCAACCCCCCACAACAACCACTTGAACAACAAATTCCTCTCCCAAACTCCTCTTATGAACCGGAGTTGTAGGTCCTCGTTACAAGCTACACCTCACCCTTAAGCCGGTATCACACGAGCGCTTTTTCCCTCAACATTTATCCTCAACACTGGTCTGGCAGCTTATGAGGTCAACATTTATAATATTTTGGTAACCTAAATTCATCTATCGTCAGTCTAGTTTCCGATCAATGCAACATATTCCAAAAAGGTTGCCAGAAATGTTTTTTTTATGATCAAATGTTGACTATAAAAGCTATCGTGTGATACCGGCTTAAACGTGTGCTGGCTCCTTAAGGGGAGGTAGTCGCATTTTATGGATCCCCTTCTCCCTCTCTTTTAGCATATTAGTTTTGATATTTAAAGACGTTTGTTATATTAGTTTGGCGATTTTGAGACCCTTCACCCCATTTTGTTGTCAATATTAAGAATTTTCGTGCGATTTAGGTGTTGATTTTTTTTCCTGGCGAGCGTTAGCGAGCCTGTCATACAATCTGAAAACTAATAGAGCTAAATATGAAGAAGAAGGGGGACCAGAAAAATAACCTATCTCTCCTTAATTAAGCCGTAAATCATTCCGCCTTATATATTCCCATCAACCAGAAAAGAGGGGTTGGCAATTATCCCTCGGGCTGTATTTGGTCTATCAGATTTATGGCGCAAAAACGGGTTTTTTTTCTGTGTGTACAAAGGAGTACAAAGGAAATCAAGCCACAACAGATCTAGTGACTCTTCTAGGTTGCTTGTCCTCCAAAACACTGAGGATCAAGTGTCCAAACAGTGGTTTAGAGTGGGTAAGGGAACATTGGAAAGGGAATTACTGCCCTGGAACTAATGTCCGTGGCAGGATTAGGAAGTTAGTAGGGGACAGATGGGTTAGTAACTTAGGGGGGGATAAAATAAAGTTATTCATTTACAAACGCAGTCAGTCGCGGGTTTGATGCAAGATATTTGTCTAGGCGGAATTTAAATGAATCAACGGTGATGCAGTCTATAAGTTTCGGGGAAGCCCATTCCACAAGTTGACAACTCGATTGAAGAAGAAATTCTTAGATTTGTGTGAGTTAAAAGATTTACCAATAATTTTGCAACCGTTTCCCCGCGTGTAATTAGATTGGTCGATAGTGAAGTACTTACTACAGTTCATATTGTCGATGCCTTTGATGATTTTGAACACTTGAATTAAGTCACCTCTTAATCTGCGCTGGGTTAAAGGACATAGATTTAATTCTCTAAGGCGCTCTTCGTATGGTTTGTTCTTTAGGCTAGGTATCATTTTGGTAACTCTACGTTGAACTCGTTCTAGCTTGTTTATATCTTTTTGGTAATAAGGGCACCAGGATTGAACGCAGTATTCCAGAAGAGGGCGGACTAAGGAATTGTAAAGGGTTAGGATAACTTCTTTGGATTTATGCTCAAATGACCTGCCTATAAAGCCAATTATTTTGTTTGCCTTCTTAACAACTTCTGAACATTGTTGACTCGGTTTTAGGTTACTCGATATTGTTACTCCCAGATCGGTTTCTCTGTTTACATTCTTAAGCTGAGTGCCATTCATCGAATAGTTTGCTTTCTCATTTAGGTATCCGATATGTAGTACTTTACATTTATCCGCATTGAAACTCATTTGCCAAAGTTGGGCCCAACATGACAATTTATCTAGATTGTGTTGCATATCGTCAACTTGTTCTTTTGAGAGTACGCTATTTGCAATTTTTGTATCGTCAGCAAATTTTGAGATTGTACAGGTGAGACCCTCATCTATGTCGTTGATGTAAATTAGAAAGAGAATTGGTCCTAGTACCGATCCCTGGGGTACCCCGCTACTTATATTGGTCCATTTAGATGCCTTACCGTTTATGACTACTCTTTGCTTTCTATCGCTGAGCCAATTTTCTATCCATTTCAACACACCGTCTTGTATTCCATGCGCTTTTAGTTTTAGCAGTAAACGTTTGTGGGGAACTTTGTCAAAGGCCTTTTGAAAATCAAGGTATATAATATCTACAGCTTTACTCTCATCGTAGAGGTTGAGGATATCGTGGAAGAAGTCTAAGAGGTTTGTCAAACAGGAACGTTTTTTACGAAAGCTGTGTTGAGTATCTTTAAGTATGTTATTTTCCTCTAAGTGATTTACGAGTCTGTCTCGTATGACCGTTTCTAGTATTTTACATACAACTGAGGTTAAGCTAATTGGACGATAGTTACTGGGTAGGGATTTGCTGCCTTTTTTGAATATCGGTGTTACGTTGGCTAGCTACCACTGATCGGGCATAGTTCCAGACTGCAAGGATTTATTGAATAGTAATGTCAGTGGTTTGGAGAGCTCATCCTTAGCTTCCTTTAGAACTCTAGGCGAGATTGTATCAGGTCCAGGCGTTTTATTTACCTTGAGTTTATCTAAACAATTCAATACTGCTCTCTCTGTAACGGTGATATTGCTTAGAACATCTGAATTATCAATCTGAATCGGCGATGGTGTAGGGATATCACTGAGGTCTTCTGTTGTAAAAACTGATGCAAAGAAGATATTGAGGGCATTACTCATTTGTACTTCGTCTTTGGTGTATTCTCCATTTTCATCGACTAACGGTCCAACAGTTGAAGTAACTACTTTTTTCTTTCTGATATAACTATAGAATTCTTTCGGGTTTGTTTTACTTTGATTCGCAATATGTAACTCTAAGGTATTTTTACTTTGCTTAATTAACTTTTTGGCTTTGCGTCGTAGCTCTACAAATTTCACCCGTTCTTCGTCATTTTGTGAGGATTTTAATCTATCATTAGCATATTTTTTAGCAAGCAGGCAGTTTGAAATATCTTTATTCCACCATTTGGGCTTATTATTATGGCCTGGACGCCGTATTTTCGATGGTATGCAGTCTTGCACTGCTTTTAGGTAAGTGGCTTCGAATAACTTCCAAGATGTATTTATGTCGTTATTGTGAATTAAAAAGCTCCAGTCAGTTTCTTTAAACATAGCACTAAGTTTATGGAAGTTTGCTTTCTTGAAATTAGGGACTTTGTCGATGCTACTATTTGGTTCGTTACTAGTAAACTTTAAAGTGAAAGTTATCGTACGATGGTCGCTGTTACTGAATTCATCACCAACATTCAAATTCTCTATTAATTCTTCTTTTGTTGCAAGTACAATGTCAAGAACGTTATTACCACGGGTTGGCGTTCGAACAAATTGATAAAGCGAACTCTCTTGCAAGTTCGTATACAAGTCATGTCCGGAGTGTGAAGTAAGAGTATCGCCCCACTTGGTCACAGGTAAATTAAAGTCGCCAAAAATTCTGGTATCTTGTGAGTTACTTACATCTGCAATTTGTTCGTAAATTTCTCGGTCAGTTTGCACTGATTGAGCTGGAGGTCTGTATATTAATGCAAGTATTATTTTTGTACCTTTATTATTCTTTATTAGCACAAAAGATGCGTCGACGTTCACAATTTGAGGTTTTGACAAGAGAGTAGGGTTAAGACTTTCTTTGATATAAAGTAAAACGCCACCTCCATTTCAATTTATTCGGCTTTTCTCAAACATTACATAACCGGGAAGTGAATACTCTGCTAAAAAGTCTCTATCTTCTGTATTGAGCCAAGATTCTGTTATGCCAATCACATCATAATTTTCTGTAAACACTAGCTCCTCTAAATTTGAAAATTTATTGCGTATGCTACGAGCGTTTGCATAGAAAACCTTTAAATTTGTTATTTTAGAACTCACGGAACGCTCTTTAATAATATTTTTGGTTCTTGTCGGATCTACATTTATGTTCATGGCTGTCCTCGGTCCTCGCTGTCTTCGGTCCTTATCGCTGGTGGTCCTCGGTTGCCTCTGTTTTTTTCTTGGCGTTGGATGATTTATGTCACTGCTGCTTCTTCTCGGATGTCGTTTTTTGATCCATGGCTGCGGACTGCTTCGTGTAGGAGACGACCCATGCGTGCTGAACCCACAGGGTTTAGATGAGTGCCATCCTTGCGGAACAGAGTAGGCTGGTTGTAGAAGTTGTCCCAGAGGTTGATGAATTCAACTTCTTCCCTCAGACACAAATATTTTAGTCGGTTATTTGTGCTGAAGGCCTTGTCGTAGAATTTGTCAGGTGCGTCCATCTTGGGGAGAATGCCTGAGATGATGATATTCCTTGACTTGTTTTTGTAGTGCTGGATCATCTTGCGATATTTCTCCATCAACTCTTCAGATCTGGTGCGCATGACGTCATTTGAACCAGCATGGATGACAAAAAGGGTATTTTCATTTGCATCCTTTGTGGTATCTTCGAAGGCTTCCACAATGTCGTCCAGTCCAGCTCCTGGGATGCAAAATCTTTTTCGTTGATTTGGGACTCTGTCGCAGAACTCTTCGACCTGTCCTCGTAGGATGGAATCCCCAACGAGCCTGGTCTCCTCTGGTTCGTCTTCCATCTCTACCAATATCTCAAATCTGTTTGACATTGTGACTGGTAGATGAGACCTTTTCTGCGTTGGCCGTGCACCGTTCCTCACTGGTGTAAATCCGGAAACCTGTGGGGACTCTACGTACAGGTCGGGGAGATGAGTGGTTAGAACGGGGGCGAGGGGTTGGTACTGTTCGTGCTAGCAGGCTTCTTGCACGAGGAGTGGGGGAGAGACTAAGGTGAACAGGGCGGCTGTACTGGTTTGATGTCGGCTCAGGTTCATCAGAAGCATCTGCTGCAGTGTCTACTGCAGGTGTTGGATTGTTGGCAGATGACGTTGGGGCGGTGGTGGATGCTGGAGTTGAAACAATTGGAGTTTGTGATAGTCCAATGTTGAGTGTTACAAACTCTTGGAGTGATTCCAGCTTCCTGGTGAGGGCGTTGATCTTGTTGTGGGCTTCATCCAATTTTGCTGTCAAATCCTCTCGTTGCTGGCAGAGTCGGCAGACTTGTGGATCAACAGGAGCAAACATGGAAGCACCAAACCTACCGGCGCAGTTCGTACAGGCACGAGGCATGGTGACGATCACTTTCTTTAGATCACTTCACTCACTTAAAAACACTTAACTCACTTTAAAAATACTTCACTCCCTTCAGGTCGCTTCACTTACTTAAATAGGCCTAACCGAAAACAAAAATGTTGAAATTCACACAAATAGGTTATCAGCGGTGATAGCCTAACCGAAAATTAAAACAAAACTAAATTAAATTTGAATACGCAGTGATAGCCGAACCGAAAACAATTTTATGTTTATTTAACCCCTAAGTGTCGGGGTGCAACATAAGTTGAGTATAATAATTCTGGACTATCTGGCGGCGCTCGACGTAGGTCGTGTGGCAATTTCAGCACGTAATGTTGCTGGGAGAGAGAGACAAGTGGTGGCAGGAGAGTAGCGAGCGTATGACTGCTCCAGACCACCGCGGCGAACCTACTGACACGAATCCCACCTCCTCCCTCCCTCTCTCACTCGCTATATACGGAATTGTATGGGGAAAGTGCCGAATTACATGCTTTTTGTCATTGGAAAGCTCTGTTTATGCCCTTTCAGGGATAGATACTTGTTTTACGCTCTGGGTCTTATTTAGGCATGAAAATGATCACGTAAACAGCCCTATTTTGGCTAAAAACACCCCGCTGGGCGGTACATATAAATAAACCGCCTAGCCCGCTAATAAGGTGTTAAACAGAAATAGGCCACCAGGGGTTATAGCCTATCCTAACCGAAAACAAAAATTATGAAATACCGGTAAGCAGAAATAGGCCACCAGCGGTGATAGCCTAACTGAAAATTTAAAAATTGAAGTACGCAGAAATAGGCCACCAGGGATGATAGCCTAGAGCCCTAGACTAACCGAAAACAAAAATAACCGAAAACAAAAATTATGAAATACCGGTACGCAGAAATAGGCCACCAGCGGTGTTAGCCTAGACTAACCGAAAAAAAAAATAACCGAAAACAAAAATTATGAAATACCGGTACGCAGAAATAGGCCACCAGCGGTGATAGCCTAGACTAACCGAAAACAAAAATAACCAAAAACAAAAAAAGTATGAAATATGCAGAAGTAGGCTACCAGGGGTGATAACCTACCTAAAAAAGCAAAACAAATATATATATATATATAATAGAATATGTGACTAAATATACAATTCACCAAATAGAGATCATATAAAAATAAAGTGTAACTGCACACAAGGGGTTAATATACTGTATCAACGGATGGCGCTGGTGTCACTGTAGGCTAGTCAAGCAGGATTATATTTAGATAAACAAAGTTATCAGTCAAAGGTTACTACAAGATCATGCAAGCAACAACTAAAATTACAGATATATATTGCTACAGTAGGATACTGAATACGATACTTACTAGAGTTAATAAGAAAATACAAAGCTAGGTCGATTAGAGGTGCGCGTGCGTCGTCTGCTACAAGCTAGGATAACAAATGTAAACAACAATGTTTATCAGTCAGAAAAGCAATAAAATAACATGCATGGCAACTACAGAACTATGTGGAGGTTAAACAAGCACTTAACTACTGTTCATGCAATGAATAAATATGCAATGAATGTGTGTGTGTGTGTGTGTGTGTGTGTGTGAGAGAGAGAAAGAGAAGGTGAAATTCTGAGTGTGTCGATGCTTAGGTTATTGTGTTCTTGTGTGTGTGTATATTTCTGAGTGTTTGTGTTTTAGTGCGTGTGCAGCCGTTTTCATTCTTGTTCTCTTTCTCTCCCTCTCTTTTTGGCTTGTATCCATTCGGCCCCATTCAGCCTACTGTTTTAAGACGTTTACCCCCATCCAGGTGTCAATATGTTTCCTTGCGAGCGGTAGCGAGCCAGCATATATATATTTTTGTTTGGACAGCAAGCTAAATTTGTACATTTTTCGATAGAAAAATGTCTCCGGCGAACCATGATTTCTCCATACAATGCTGGCTCGCTATCGCTCGCCAGGAAGAAATCGACACATGGATGGGGATAAACGTCTTAAAACAGTTGGCTGTATGGGGTCGAATGGATTCAAGCCAGGGAAAGAGAGAAAAGGAGAGAAAGATAAACAAAAACGGTGACCCCCCTTAGTGTCTGGTATAAAGATTTGGGTCGTGGTAGTTTGTGTTTAATTGTAAATGAAGATGAGAATAGTGATTATAGTGTTGGTGTTATCCCGTGTTATTCTTTGCAGCTGACGGTAAATTTAATCCTTTAGGAGCTGATTTCACGATATTAAATGAAACAATATGAAACTACTATGTCTCTGCATCATGCTAAGACCAAGTGTATATAATTAACATCATATTTCACTACAATATCTTCATAATAACTGAGACATCTTCATGGGAACTTTGCAATTTACCGTCAGTTGAAAGAAACAGTATAGTTGAGTTGTTATCGTATGTGTCTTGACTACTAGCATATTATCTACTGTTCCTATAAGCTCTCTCCCAATAAACAATTTTACGTTGTCACAACGTCATATATAAGTGTAGCCGCAACTTGACAACATACGAAAATAACGTTGTATTTACGTACATGCATGAACAACCACAAAAGTCGCAGGACCATAACACATAATGTTGTAAAATAACGTAAATAGACCATAATTTAACCAACATCTACAAAGTATTTTTCTATGTTGTCATTGTGACGGTAACCACTCCGTTAGAACCGCATGGCTTGTCCTACAGTGACTCGCTAGGATCGCCAGGGCAGTGGATGTGGCTACAGTTGATGGATTATTGTGTGCTTTATTTCATATGAAAGCTCGTGTCATGGGCAGTCCAGAAAGGCTCTTTGTTTTCGCCCATGTCAAGGCTTTATATATTTAATTGCAAAGTATATGTTTTATCATTAAGTAGTAATGATAGGATTTGAGAGAGAGAGAGAGAGAGTAGAACAGAGTGAGAGAAGGCGCGCAGTGTTTTTTGCCATGCTTGATGACGTCACAGCTGGCTGGCCTCTTGGGGATTGGTTGGAGGAGTTTTTTACCATGCTTGGTGACGTCATGTTTGGCTGGCTTCTTTGTCATTGGCTGAGGGAATTGTTACCGCTTTTCCTATGTGGCTCGAGCTAGTGCTAGTATATATACAGCTCTCTCGCCACTCTCTCCCTCAGATCTGGTTTCTAGAACGCATCCCTCTTATCCCTTTGATATCTGTCCCCCTCACTGCACCTGAGAATCTTTTCCTCTGCCTATCTCTCTCATTTTCCATATCTTTAACCACCTTTTATTAATATTATACCCCCTCTGGTTAACTCTGCATAATCAGCTTCATGCTGGCCAGTTGTATTGTGCGTTAAGGTCTTATATAACCCATGTATGTTAGTTGTTAAGATAAGTTGATCACGAAGCATTGGTTGGCATTCATATTGTTCAGTACCGCTTCCTATAATTATTAGTGTTCTGCTGGATTAGATAATGCTAGACTAGGAGTCTGATACTATAAGGTATTGTTTCCGATGGGTGCTGGCTTTAGTTAAAAGCTGCACGACATACCTGAGAACTGGAGTTGATTGGGTAAATTCTAGTCTGTGTGCCATTGAGAATAGAGCATGCACTAATGAGGGCTTTTTGCCTATACCATTCTGCACTGTTCTAAGCTCGTTGTTTGTCTTTGAGGTACGCCATGAGAACGCTTAATACTTCGGTATTAAGGTTTCTCAAGAGAGCTACCCTTCATTATAACGTAATATTTGACGCACAGACTTGAGATTTGCACTAGGCTATGCGGCATGCCATGCACCCCAGTATCTCGTATCATTGACTCTAGCTAGACTTTTTCAGTCACAGTAGACATTAAGTATATTAAACCAATTACTCTTTTTATGCATACCCGTTTATGATTACACAAGCATTTCGCAGCCTAGTTTGATATATTGAGACACAAACGACTTAGGCTCTTTTTGTTGATAGGAATACTGCATTGTCGTGGCGATTATTATTGTTGTGGCATTTAGGATATTCTTGGCTCCGACTGCATTATATCTCCTGCCTTTTTGTGTGTGTATAGCCTGCACGAGCATTGTTCCGCTGCCTGCCTTTTTGGGTTCCATTTCCGATTCGAGCATCTTGATAGCATCTAACATTTAAAGAAGATTCCTTGTTGGTGTTGAAGGACTTTAGTGCAATTTCTTTCATGCAGGAGTGCCTGACATTTATTGATTAAAGTAACGTAAGCTGTAACTTCTCTTACCACCTTACTTTGCATACCATAACCAAGCACCTTCGGTTATAGGTAGTAATAGGCTGTTTTCACATATTAATAAGCCTAGAGTAGACGCACATTTATTGAGAGTTTAATAACCTATTATTGCATATAGAACTCTGGAGAGTATTTGTGTTCTTTGTTCACTGGGAATATACATCAGAGGTTGGATCTAGCGCTTTCCGTTGTAGCATTTATGCCATTAGTCCAATGAATAAGAGCCCTGATATATTTAAACCTCAGTCGTAACAAATGGCGACCTTACCTAGGATTTGGTGAACCTACATTTATTAGCAGGGAACATTTGTTGTTTTGGGGAATATTTTGCGGGGATCAGCAAGAATAATTTTTTTTTGCAACATAGTATAGCCCTTGAGTATTTCGGAGAATTTTTGTGTGTATATTGAGGTAAAAGAGTTGGGGGTGCTTCTTTTCTGAATATTGAGGTGAGAAATTTTTGTGAGCATCATGTCTTATACCGGATCAGAGGAGAATGGAGACACAGTACGTAATGTCGAAACTGAGGAACAGCAGCATGATGAAAGGGTTAATCAGGTGAACTGTGAGGAGGATGCTAGGATATTTTTTGCAATGGCCTGTTACTGCCGAGCGGTTGGAGGGTATGGATCGGTACGGTCTTCAATGCCTGGCCACAGCTATCGGTCATGCGGGTACTAGCAGCATGACCAGGGATAACTTGATAACGTGTGTACTGGGCAGGGTGACTGGTGAGCAAGATGGGTTGAGTGCTCAGAGCCCTTCGGCCATGCTTCCCCTACACTCGACTCCCAGCCATCCCAGTAGTTTGCCGACCCCGAGTACGCTTCCACAGTCGGGTTGCCCCTGGGGGGACCACCGGTAATTTCAAACATTGTAGCACCTTCACCTCCTCAAGGGTTAACTCCAGAATTATTGCTTCAGCTCGAATTAGCTAAGCTTCAGCAGCAAATAGAATTAGCCAAGATAGATGAGAGAGCCAAGATAGAAGAGAGAAAAACTATCAGTCAGCAGCACATAGAGCTAGCAAAAATCCAAGCTGAATTAAAGTCGACTAGGTACTGTGCCGACATGGACGTAGAGAAGTCGCGAGTAGAGACAACGGGACAGCGACTTGGGGCTGGTAACCGTGTTCATGATCAATCTCTCTCGCACTTATTGAAACTGGTTCCGGTGTTTGATGAGAGTGGTGTAACAGAATTTTTCGCACGCTTTGAGAAGAACTGCCAGGAACACCAGTGGCCAGAGAATAAATGGGCAGCACTTGGATCCTCTAGATTAATAGGCAAGGGTCTTAAAGCCTACGATGCGTTACCTTTGGAGTCATGTATTGTGTATGAGGATCTCAAGGAGGCTGTCCTGAGGGCTTACGAACTGCAACCAGAAACGTACCGTTTGAAGTTCCGGGGTGTAACCAAGGGAAGAGATAGCACCTTTTTGGAACACGCCTGGGACTTGTCCGATGCTATGGGGAACTGGCTCCGATCTGAGAAGGTAACAACATTTGATGGAATTAAGCAGTTAATGATGTTGGAGCAGTTCTTTAAGAGCACGGGCGGTGATCTAACTTTGAACTTAAAGGAGAAAAACCCAAGAACTCTAGTAGAAGCAGCAGAAATGGCTGATCTACGGCTGTTGTTGATTCGGGGTTGCGGGTCCTCACAGAAGTACGATGCAAGTGCTAAGGACCGTTATCCTCCCCCTCCCCGTAGCAATGACACATTTAAACAAAAGAGCAATGAAACTAAAACTGAATCCAAATCTAACACCACGCCGTATAAGAAAAGTCAGGGGCCTTTTACATCACAGTATAAGCCGAAACCGAAATTTATGTGTTTTAAGTGCCACAGGAGGGTCATAAGGCAAATGAGTGCCCTAGTCGACCTCCTCCGGCAGCCGTGTCTTTTGCTCACAGCATTGGAGTGTTCAAGAGGACATCGGAGTTTGTTAGAGGCAATTCTTCCGAGGTAAATACACTGCCAGTGCAGAAGGATCCGGAAGGCTTATTCCCTGTCCGTGATGCCTTTAGTGACCACAGGGGACTCGGTTGTGTGGAGTGGGGGGGTAGAAGACATGAGGTGAGAATTTTGCGTGACGCTGGGGCATCGCAAACACTGTTGAGAAATTTCACTGGTAAACCTGTAAATACGGCGCGGGTGGTCGTGGTTCAGGGAGTTAATGCAACAAGGTCATACCCGCTTGTAAGAATGAAGATGGAAGTTGATGGTGTGACTCGTGACCTGGATGTATGAATTGTGGAGAAGTTACCTGTTGGGGGCGTCGACCTCCTTCTCGGCAACGACTTTGCGGGGCCTACTTCTGAGGCTCCACCCTTAGTCATTGCCGAGAAGCCGGCCGACGTGAGTAGGGAGGAGCAGGAGTGGGTTGAGAAGTGTCAGGTGCAACCTATGGCGTGTGTTGTCACCAGATCTCTTGCATCCAGGGAGTCGCATTCTGGTCAACAGTGTTTAGACAAGCGGAGGAAAGGTACCGAGAAGGGGTTGAAAGTTGATGCGGTTGAGAGTTTAGTATCAACGGACATTCTCGGGGACTCATTATTAGGAACGATTTTCGAGTCTGGAGAAGACCCATTAACTGTTACTAAGAAGGCAGTGGATGGGCTTAAAAAGACGAAGAGACAGCAACGATACACAGAGAGAGAGCAGCGGGAGGCTAAATTCAATGTAGGAGGGGGGCATGAGTTGTTTCGCAAACACTTAGATAAGCTTGCTCCTTCGGACATTCGTAAATTGCAATTAGAAGACCCGGAGGTTCTTGAATGTGGTACCGGTGCTGTCGAGTTGGAGGAGGAGAGTGATGCACAGTCGGGAGATTTTTTTTTTCATAGATGGCATATTATACCGGCGATTCCAAGATCCGCAGAGGAATTGGGAGGGGGGGTCAGGAGAGGTAGACCAGCTGGTCGTGACGAGGGTTTGCAGGGAAAGCTTACTTAGGTTGGCTCATGATGTACCACTGGCGGGTCATCTGGGTGTCCGTTAGACGGTTGCAGCCTTAGGAAAATTATTTTGGTGGCCTGGTCTGAGAGCACAAGTTGTGTCATGGGTGGCAATGTGTGATGTGTGTCAGAAGGTTGGCAAACCAAATCAGAGCATTCCTAAGGCGCCGTTACACCCCATTCCTGTCAATGGGCCTCCCTTTAGTTAGGTAATAGTTGATATGGTTGGCCCCCTTCCCCCTACAAGTGCCGGAAACAAGTTTCTCCTGACCATCATGGATGTGGCAACAAGGTACCCTGACGCGTACCCTATGAGAAATGGGTCCGCGAAGACGGTGGTCCGAAACTTGCTAGTGTATTTTTCCCGGTATGGTTACCCGCAGGAGATTCAATCAGACCAAGGATCCAACTTCACTTCTAACCTCTTTGTTCAGACAATGCAGCAGCATGGGATTGTTACGGTTGTGTCATCTGCGTATCATCCGGAGAGCCAGGGTGTGTTAGAGCGATGGCACTCAACCTTAAAATCTATGCTTCGTTGTTATTGCTTTGAGATTGGGAAAGATTGGGATCTTGGCCTGCCATATGTTTTATTTGCTGCACGGGAGGTACCTGGGGAAAGTTTGGGATTCAGCCCTAATGAGCTCGTCTTTGGACACCGTGTCAGAGGGCCTCTCCATATGGTTAAAGAAATATGGGAGGGTGCAGAAAAACCTTGTTCTATGCTCAAGTATGTCCTCGACAGTCGAGAACGGATGTTGCGCAGTCTGGAGTTGGCTGGCAGTAATTTGACTAGCTCTCAGGCCCTCATGAAGGACAGGTACGACCTCAAGGTTAAACTCAGGGAGTTTCACGTGGGTCAGGAGGTGTTGATTCTACTGCCCCTTGTAGGTCACCCCTTATCCGCGAAGTACACTGGTCCTTATAGGGTGGTGGAGAAGCTATCGGACCTGGATTACTTGGTAGCCACTCCAGACAGACGTAAGCGCAATCAGTTATGTCACGTTAATCTCATGAAGGAGTATGTGAGGCACCCCCTGAGCCTCTCACTGTGCCTGTGATGACGTTTAGCAGTCAAGGTGGAGAAGGAGAACGGGACAGTCAAGCTCAGGTGGAGGATAACTGGGATCATCATGTCTCTGCGAACCAGTGGGCGGGGAATACGAACCAGGCGGCTCAGGAAGCGTTGCAACACTTACCTGAGCATCAGCGTGTGGTTGTGCAGCGCCTGTTCGGTTCATACCCCTCTGTTTTCGCGGAGCACCCAGGCCTCACTACCCTAGAGGTGCACGACGTGGACGTAGGAGACCACCCCCCTTTCAAGTCAGTTCCCTATAGGGTGCCCCCTATTAAACTGCCGGCCCTCCGGGCGGAGTTGGAGTATATGTTAACAAGGGGGCTGATTGAGAAAGGGGTGGTGAAGTGGACATGTCCCGTCACACTGCAACCAAAACCGGATGGTAAGGTGAGATTCTGCGTAGACTACAGACGGTTAAATGGTTTGACGCCCACCAACCCATACCCTCTTCCTCGGGTCGACGACTGTGTGGATAAGATAGGCAATGCAAAGTACCTAACCAAGGTGGACTTGGTTAAGGGATACTGGCAGGTGCCCTTATCCGAACGAGCGAAAGAGGTATGTGGCTTTGTGGTGGATGGTGCTACCTACCGCTGTAACGTGATGCCTTATGGCCTAAAGAATGCACCCGCTACCTTTCAGAGTTTGATGAATGATATAACGGCAGACATTCCTAATTGCACAGTATACCTCGACGATGTTATTATCTATGACAACAGTTTTGAGAGTCATTGTGAGCATGTTGAACTCCTGTTCAAGAGGCTTAGTGAGGCTGGCTTGGTGGTCAACCTGGCAAAGTGTGATTTCGTGCGGGCGTCTGTGCAGTATCTTGGGTTCATGGTGGGGTTGGGTCAGGTGTGCCCCCCACAGAACAAGATAGCTGCGATTGATCACTTTCCCCGGCCGGCCACCAAGAAGCAGATCATGAGGTTCTTAGGTATGAACGGATACTACAGACTCTTCATTAAGGGGTACTCTACCATGCTAGCACCTCTGACAGATCTTTTAGCGAAGGATAAGAAATTCAAATGGGCGCCTGAGTGTGAGAAGGCGTTTAGAATAGTAAAACACCTGTTGTGCACTCACCCGATCCTCAGGGCCCCTGACTTTAGCCTACCTTTCCAACTAGCAACGGATGCTAGTGGTGTGGGGGCTGGTGCCGTCCTTATGCAAAGGGACGATGATGGGCTGGAACATCCTGTTAGTTTCTACTCGAAGAAGTTCAATTCAGCCCAAAAGAACTACTCTGTTGTCGAGATCGAGCTGCTGGCAATTGTACTTGCACTGAGGCATTTCGAGGTCTATGTTCCAGCCTATGGTCCAGTCATTGTAATTTACACAGATCATCACCCTCTCAAGTTCTTGAACCAGTTTCACAATCGGAATATGAGGCTGACCAGGTGGTCGCTAATGTTACAGGAATATAACCTGGACATACGCCATATTGCCGGTTGTGACAACGTGATTGCAGATTGTCTTTCGACGGTAGATGATCCTGGGTAGATTGACACACGGGTAGCCTCCTGCTTTAGTTTGAATAGTATTTTGCGCTTGGTGCTTGTTGGCTCGCGGTTGTAGCCCAGCGTATTGGGTCGTAAAGCAGGAGTTGAGCGTTTGGTATAGAAGAAAAAAACTAGGCTTGCCCCTATAGTGCAGCCGAAATAAACAAATTAAAAACATAAAAATCAAATACAAACTCTTTCTTTGATAGTTGAATTTTTTCAGTATGTTATAGCAGTAATTCTGAGTTGCACTCCTCTCAGAATGCTGGGCTAGAGAAGCTCGCTCTTG